>JAGDQP010029877.1:7834-23034 GCA_022664845.1 Lepisma saccharinum | reverse complement strand
ATTAATTACGAATAATTAAATAAACAACATTATGTTTGTTATCTTTGCAGATGTACATCAAATCAATTCTACAATACCAAGTTTGGGTAAGTATAAGATATATCTACTTATATATTTTCGTTTTCATTACAGGGAGATAAACAAACAAATTCTTATGTTATACTATAAAATAGATTTTTTGTTACTTTCTTTCAACCAAACATTACATATTTTTCCTGTTCGTTTCCTTTTTCTTAATCTTTCTTCCTGTCAGTGTCCTTTGCTTGGGATATTAATACCATATTCCACAGAAGGAAAGAAATGTGTTTATTTAATTTCATTGCTGTTCTGTAACGGTTAATGCTTACATCTTGGGAAAGTTTTATGAATCTACATTTTACTTCATTGCAAGGAAATAGGATGTTCCTCAGGCTCTTCTATCCATCTTCAGGGAAAGGCGAATCAAACACAAAAATCTGGGGCCTATATTAGTTCCGCTTGACTGAAATATCGAAAGAAATGCAATCTGGTTTAAAGGATCCTGCTCAGAAATTTATTTCTCTCAACTTGGTAGTAGTATTTTCATATTACGATTTTAAAAATTCAATAAAATTGTCTTCAAAATTCACCTTTATAAACTTTGATCCATCCAGCTACAAATCAGGTGAAGATAATTACATTGTATAATTTTGATGTGTCTTAATTCCTATAACGCTTTTTAGGAAAGTGAAATATATTTTAACTTTGATTTAAAAGTCAAACATATTTACATAACTCAATAAATCAATAATCATGCATTACTGTCAAATTCGTTTATTATTTTTTTCAGACTGTGGTGGAATTGTGAATGACATGGGAGGAGCTATAACCATGCTTAACATGGTTGTTAATGGCTCCAAGACGTTTGACTGTGTCTGGTTGATCAAACCATTCATCAATGTGCCCGTGAAAACCAACCTTTACCTCAAAGTAGCTCAATTCTCGGACATGGGTAAGGATTACAATAATCTGTTTTATTATTTTTATCAGTATCATTATCAGCGGTGCTTTAATTTTATTTATTTAACAATGCTCAGATATAGCCTAATTTTGGTCATTTTACAATGGATATATTTAATAACAATAACAGGGGAAGTAATTTAGGAGGAATCGGCCCAATCAATCAGCATTTGCCTTGTGCGACCGATTGAAACTAGGAAAAAACTCAGATAGAATTACTAGCACCGGGAATCGAACGCAAGTCCTCCTAATTGGATGAAGAGCTCTATCTCGTCCGTTTTTCAATAATAGCAGATTTCTCCTAACAAAGCTAACCTTCTCTATTATTCATTCATGCTACTTCAACAGAGGACCAACTTCCAATTAGATGAAGCTTACATGTGGTTTTATTAGCAAGTGATAATTATTACTATTCTGCTTGAATGCAGGTATAATGTTACTGGTCAAAGTGAACTAATAGCGGTTTGCAATTGCTCTCCACTGGATGGAAATGAGATAGAAGGCACAACAGGTAGTTTTAGGTGGGTTTCGACACACTTATGTACCATCGGGAAATGAGCCCGGTATTTCCTTTATTACAAGGTGACAAGTGAAACCACTGATTCACCAGGAGCACTATTAGAAAGTAAATATCAAAAACAGTTTGAAATCCTCTTTCAATATAGCTTTTATTGCATCCTTCAATGCACGATTCTCTTATTAATATTGTTCTGACCAGTTTCTTTTGTTTGACCTTGTTAAAAGCTTTGTCTATTGTTAATGATTCCAAATTATCCATTGAAGAAAGAAGATGGAGATTCTGGCTTTAAATCTCAGTATTTGTATGGCATGACTGACGAAACAAGCGAAAAATTCTGTCAAAAATAACTGTAACCGGGTTTCGATCCCAGGAATTACGGATTATTATGAGTCTAATTTCAATTCACTGTTTTGCCCCTTTCCGTTATTATCTCCATTACATTCGCCATGCACTCCCTCTCTCCCTCTTTTGAATCCAAAGTTATTGTTGTTGTTTTTTTCATAATTTTTCAAAGAAGCATTTTCTAAAGCTTTCAATCTGCAAACATTTACAAATCGGTTTAGTTCAGGTTTTTGTTCCATATCACCCAATCGTAAGGTCACAACATGTACTGACACCATACAAATAAACTATCTACATGTTATACAAAGTACTTTGTGTTCAGAATCAACTTGAACGACGCACTGGATAAAATATATTTCTGGGCTGGCGAGCAAAGTTAGAGCCCCATCTTTAACTTGGCGGAAAGTTACACTGTTATTGATTTACTACTGACCTTATACAATATATAATATTTCTATAACCTCTCTGCCTGATCCAGAGATGCCTAAAGGTCATAGGTATGATTCAATTCTAGGACATGACCTAAAATCTTTCTGCTGCTTCAAAGTTCACATAAGTTCAGTGTAGCGAGATTATGTTCATGAGTTCAATGGAATGTGTTTAAATTTCGCCACCAAAGGAGATACAATACATCAGCTGGGGTCTTAAAAATACATAGTTTACATGTTAACTGATCATCTGGCTGGTTGATCAGCAGTAGTAGACTGTTTTTTTTTATTTCTGCTAGTGTAGCTCGTAAGCCCTTCGTTGTGATCTGCCATTCATCCCTTGCGTGTATACCACCCACACGACACCATTGTGGTTTTGGTGGTCTAATGATATAGGCGTTATTGATTGCGACTAATAATAATTTGAGGTATCAAATATTCACATTGTTTCAGAACTAAGGGGTGTTCGGAATTCCAGAATTAAAATTAGTATTTTGGTATCGGAATGTCTGACTTAAGAATTAAAAATATAAGACGTGACTTCGAAAACAACTGGCAATGTTAAATAAAGAATTCAAATCAACGCGAGAAGATATTTAACAAATCCACATGGTCACTCATTGAGTGATGGAAGACAGTTAAATAAAAACTTCTCCACCAGTTGCTTACTTAAACGCGCTCGGAATTCCTAAATATTGGAATTTTCGGGAAGTTTGAATTCTGGAAGTCAGAGTTCCGAAATGTCGACAAATCGGAAAATTGGAATCTCGGAAAGCTGGAATTCCGTAGAATTCGAGAACTTTAAACGTTCCGAATTCTGGAACTTGTTTCAACTTCTGAAGAAGCACCTAGTCAGAAGTTTAAAATCAAACATAGTTTACAATTCCTAAGGGAAGGTTAATGACAATGATTGCTGTCTATTGGTATACGTATTTATTTGAACTTTGTCTGAAGATCGTATTTGCCCACTGAGCAATTGGATTTACTACACTGCTACTAATTTCATATTCCCGGTGGAAACTACTGTCTGGATGACCAGGTCGAGATTTCCTTACGCTAATCGGTTAGATTGGATCAGGTTAGACTACAACTATCAAGTGCCAGCGCACGTCCACTCGGTCTTACGTTAGGTTGGTTAATTTGGGAGTCAGACTCAGGACAGGTTCAGACAAATGGTCTCTCCTATATAATATGCACTCTAAATGGGACAATGAACTTTAACTTGTACACACCAATAGAAACTGCTTTATATATGGGCTTCCAACTATTCCATGTTCCACGTAACTTCTATTAAAAGTAAATAACATACGAGGCACCCAAAACTGCTCTATGATGTGCATGAACGAAGATGCCTTCCTGATAGCACGCATGCATTGAATATTTCTTTAGTATGATTCAAATATCTCATAACTTAAACTCCAATATTTCGACAAACATCACCGTTCAGAACTGACGTAATCTTTTCAGCAGATAAAAGTACTTACAAGAGTTGACATAAATTCTACTATTCATAAAAATGACTCAGATTGTCTTTGTATCATGTGACCAAAACGTCATATACAGGCAACTTTCGTGGTCCTATTTAGATAAGTCAAATATCAGCTACTTACAGATTGTTGATAGACGATTTATGCATCTAAATATTCCTGGGGTATTATGATACAAAAATTATATACTCTCCAGTGTTGCCGTTTACTGCAGTTTCTATATCTCATTTAAACAGTTTCCGAGCATACAACCATTTCTTCCGTTTACTTATCCTATGTGCACCGTCTGTCCGCGCAAAGTTCAGTTTTTATTACGCGGTTTTCGCAGAATTTTATTGCAAGTGCTCGAACATCCTGTTCATATCGTACGGATGGCATCGTACTCATCTTTCGTCTTCGTTTCTGGACGATGGAACACAACACAAATACGTACAAACAAAATATACTTAACTACATATACTTTCACAGCCCATAAAAATCTTTGATCTTTTCCTGTGCGGGGCCCCCCCTCCCCCCCCAATGGGGCATTTCCCGCCATAATACAGTATTATGTCAGCGTCCAAGTCTATGAGATCTTTCTAAATGAGTGGAGTTTAATTCTCCTTTGTGACAAAGTGTATGGCACGTTCTTCTGATTCTTCCAAAGATTCCAATCCATTATATTTACCAATGTTCCGAAATATCAGATTATTTCTGCGTGACTGATTTTCAAGTTTGTCCAAAAGATCACTAGTAACAGTCAGTTGCTTCTTCACCTCCTCGTTCTCGCTTTTCGCCAAACACAATTCATTTACTACCGTTTCAAGTTTTACACTTAGATCATTTGTTGCACTGGAAATGCCAGTAATTTTCTGATCCATCTCTTCCAAATTTATGCACAGGTCGTCCAATGATCTCGGATCTGGGTTCATTTCAAGTCCTGCCATCAGCAATAATATAGCAATCATCAAAGCAAGAAAGAACACTTTGAACACCGATGTAAAGATGTCAACATTTTCGTAAGGTTAACAACAATTCACTTTTGCTTTAGCAGCAAAGATTCCAATTCGGCTCCTCCAAGCTACAATGTCAACACCCATTTCGTCATACTCGACTGGCTTCAGGAATGCAGCAAGCATACGTTTGCACTCTAACACAAGTGAATCACAAATGTGCTACGGTTGCTCTGTAAATACCTTTACGTATTGAGAAAAATAGTGGTTATTATTTGTAGAATGTAATTATTTTCTTAAATCCATTATTACAGAATTATTACATCGTTTTTCCTGTTATAAACTTGTTAATGTCCTTTAATTTTTATTAGCTGCCAACACTGTATTGGAAATTCGACAAGGCACGACGTCAACAGATCCTTTACGCGCAACTCTTCGCCAATCCTTGGAATCTCTTCATCCACCCAAACAAAGAGAGTACATAGCTCCAATCCAGGAAGGATTTTACGTTAGTTTAAAAGGCACTTTTGGACCAACTTCACGTCTTGCAATTGTCTATACTGCATTCAGCTATGAAGGTGAGAGCCATAAGCATTTTACTTTGTAATAAATATCATGACGTTCATTCTTTTATTTCAGATCGTTCTTAATCATTCCAATGCGCTGTTACAAAGTGAAAAATCTGTTCTAATCCACAAACTTAATCTAAACTTCTTGATCAATATGTTTAAGAAAGTGTTTCGTTTTATGAAAATTTACCAAAAATTTCGGAACATTAAAGTAGGTTTTTTTTTTAGTTTATGTTGTTTGTTTTATGCCACGTAATCATGCTAATTCGAATACTACTTATATTTTCAGCAAATAAATTTTGAAAATTAAAGGTTTGTATTAAGTGAGTTTCCAGTAAAAAATGGAATTCCAGAGATAATAAAATCTTTTATATTTCTGTGAGTTTTCATTCTTGAATCCATTACTAAATTTTTCCTTCTACTTTTCTTTTCTTCCAACTCTTGTGAATTTTAGATCGCTTTTGCGGGAATGATTTTCAGTGCCAGAACCGTCGCTGCATCTCGAGCAAATTAAGATGTGACGGATTGGATCATTGTGGGGATGACAGTGATGAACCACCATCCTGTTTCAAAGGTAAATATAACAAACATTACACCCACAACATCGAACATTTTTTGCTCTTTTTTTAATTTGTATTATTGGCGAAAAGAATCCAACATTCATACATTTCAGTCACAGGTTCTTCTTTCGGTGATAAATGTTTAATAATCAAACAGTTATTCAAGCTGAATGAAAACGGAACAAAACAAGCCATTCTATTGTGCTCGTTTCTCTTGTAATTATAATGTCAGCATCAGGAAAACGAAACCTGATGTTTCAAAGTGCTTACATTTAAGAGAGAACATTTAGAGTCATCATTAATGTGTTGAAATTGTAATGTGATATCCTGTTTATTGATAAAGATGAACTAATTGGATGTATTTGTATAGAAAGGATCAATTTTGAGATATAGACATGGACGAGTGTTGTAAGGTTCAAATTAACTTTTTCAGAAGAAGTCCAAACGATTTGGTAACACTAAAGAGTAAATCTATTGGAATCATAATACATTACTAAAGCTTCCAATTACTTGAATCCTGAAAAGAAAGATAAAAACTGCATCATCTTCTGTTGATAATATCATTCATATCATGTTTGGACTAAATGCTAATTCAAGTCTTCCCGCTTGAATAATACAAAACGATGGCATTTTTTTATTCTATCCCGGTGATTGAGAAACTTTAGAGGCGTCCATCTTCATTTCAGCTTACTGTGTATTGATTCCATTCTGTATAAATACGTCCAATCAAACATCAATTGTCACTGGGTCTCACGAATCATATTAACGTAATTTGTGTCAACATTTCTCAGTACCACTAGAGACCCTCTATGATAAAGAAGGTGACAGAAGGTACAAATGAATTATTTTATAGAAAGATTCAGAAATGGTTTATTCAGGAATTAGGAACAATATTTTAGGTCGATTTGATGATTGGAAAATGTGTACTTTGTTTATGAACAAAACCCGTTGTTTACCTTGTTTTTGAAGACAAATAATGTCTACTTCAAGTTAGATACTTTGAAGTAGATTGAAAAGATTATGAAGACATTGAAAATACTTGTAGGACCAAACTAGAGGATAAAACAAATGGGATAGGATTCATGAAATCTGATGAATCACATTTCAAATATTTCTGGACCTTAGTGAAATAAGGTCGGATGTCATATATTCACTTTTTTTTCGTTAGGAGACCAGTTTTCTCCAGAAAACCAAGGGAAACGAACTCCAGAAAACATGCCATATTAATTAACAAAGACAGAGGAAGCAGGCCTTTGAAAATTAATGTGAAAAATGCTCTGAAGTTCGTTGCTTGGACTCAAAATTGCTCTCCTAAAATAAAAGAGAAAAAAAAATATGACATCCGACCTTATTTCACTAAGGTTAAGATTTAAACTCTTAACCTTGCCATTACTAAATTTCGAACTTTTCATATTTTCAGCAGTTGGTAACAAACAAGTAGACCGGCCTTGGTATTCCAATCATCCGAACTACTATTTTCCAAATATAGAACAATATCCGGACATTAGAACTGTCACAATGGTGTTTGTCGCCTGTAGTATTGGTAAGTAAGCAGCATAATAAGCCATAGATAAAAAAATCTTCTGGGAAGTAACCATTGAAAGGCACTTACGAAAGGAACTCAAAATTTCTGAACATAAGAGTGAAATTTCTGAACATGTAGGATTTACTTTCAATTCAAAGGTTGTTAAGTACAACCGAACAAGTCCAGAAATTCCCATTTTGACATACTGGCACTTTGTTCTTCTTTGCCACTAGCCCTGTTTATTGGTACAAGTAATTTAGTTTTTAAAATATGGAATACAAACTTAGATACAAAAGTTAAACATATTGGAGAGCCATAAGAAGTATGTTTTCTCCTCTTTCTTAAAAAAAAGGGAAAGAGGTTATCTGAAAGGCATTTAAAGCAGAAATATATGGGTTCATTGGAAACAACGAGTGTCTGCATATATGAACTATTCCTGTCGTTACAGCACTCTCGCGGGAGTAAAGAATCCAGGAGTACACATAGTAGCTACTGTACCTTGCCAATAATGTCTTGACAGTTATGATTTCAACAAATTTTCTTCTGGTCTACATTTTTAGTGCACATGAGATTGTTGGTCCTTATTTCCCTGATAATAGACACATAGTCTAACCTCACCACTAACCCGTCACCCGCTGACGCTCGCCCGACATTGAACGTCCATGAAGCATCTATAAAATGTTGAAAATGAAAAAAATAAACAAGAAGGAGCATTTATTCATAAGTAGTAACAAAATATTGTAATTGTACTTGTAAAAACAATGACCTGGGCGGGAATCGAACCCTTGACTCCGTCCAGTGATCCAGCGTTCTACCGACTACGTCAGCGGGGCAATAAACGCTTTCGAAACGGTCTTCATTATCCCGTCGGAAAATTGTCAACATGGTTCATAGATGGCATTGCGACGGAACAAGAAAAGCAATATTGTGATATCATGAAAGGTTCTTATTTGTAAACAGAAGTCGCAAGATAGGAAGTATAACGCTACACAATATGTGCACAAAATTAGCTGCCGAACTTAAGATATCACTGAGATATTAAAGTATTTCTGAATAGAATCCATTTTTGCAGCATTTCTAACGCAATTCCGGCATTAGAAACTTCAGATGGCATCGAAAGCTTAAACCGATCTCTATACGAACGAAATCCTAGATGGCAGCAGAAGCGAGAATTTGGCCATCTTGTTAACCAGGCTGATTTATGAGGGTATGTCTAATTTGCTAACCAGCACATTTTTGCCGCCACCGCCGGAACTAGTAACGCCACCGCTACCAAAATTTGCCAACTGGTGCCACCCAAGAGTACTACATGTTGACCAAGTATAAAGTAAATATCTCAATTGTAACTATTTCTTTCATACAAAAGACGCCGAAAAATTTGCTATAAAAGCGCCACCGCCGAAACTACTGGCGCCACCGCTACCAAAATTTGTCAACTGGTGCTACCCAGCATATAGTAATATGTTGACCAAGTATCAAGGTCATCTCTCTCTCTTTCTCTCTCCTTGTTTGTCTCCATTTGTGTATGTGTATGAGAGAGAGAGAGAATGGGGTGGAGAGAAAAAGAAGGGAAAAAGCATGTATGTGTCTGTGAACATGTAGCGTGTGTAGTTGAACGTGTATGTGTGTATTCGTCCATTTTTTTCTTGGTTTGGGCTGGTGAATTCTTTTTGTCCCTTCCTTCCTTCGGATAACGATGCTTCCGTAGAATGCTGGGTCTCACGCGGGAACGATACTTGAGCGATTGCTTAGTGTAGTTGAAAGATAGACACCAGAGCAAATATTTGAAGTCGTTTGTCCACTTCCGGTCTAAGCCATTTTTTTAATTCTAACTCAATTTGGTACACTTCTTATCGCTGTGCGGCCTTTTTTTATTTAAGTTTTGATTCAGGAATTCTTCTTATAATAGCATATCGTACTCTATATCTGATAGAAATACTGCGAATAATATTTATGTGTTTTGCAAGAATTAAGACATAGATAAATGCTTGCCACAGCGATATCAAGCGTCGAAAGCTGAGTTAGATCTGAAAATTTGGCTCACATTGGTTTATACTGCAAGTGGAGAAACGAGTTTAAGTGTCCTCTCCGTTCCCTGGTTTCATATATTCATGACAGTTTTGGCAGCATCAGCAGTCAGTCAAGTATCGATTTAAGATTTAGGTTATTGCGGGCGACTCATGTTACTTTAATCGCGAAATCATAATTTTGAAACTATGGAATTGTATCATCCCATTTCCAATGCTGTGTATGTACAGTCACTTGCAATAATAAATGTAGGTTGGAGTTATAAGAAATGTTTCACTTTACGTATAATAATTAGACAATCAACATTACAATACAAATATGCGCGAAAACAAGGCGTGTCAGAATATTCGTCCATTTGGAGGAAGAAGAAGACCATCGTTTAGAGAATAAGAAATACATTTCATTCCCGTTAGGTTCTAAGACATAGGGATTAATGCAAACAAAAGGAAGAAACTAAATATGGACAACATGCAAAAATGAGCATTATGAAATGGAAGAAAATTTGTCTTGTTCAAACACAGATACATACACACACACACACAGAGGGAGAGAGAGAGAGATAGAGGAGGAGGAGACAGAGATTACACATACACATATAACAGAACAAACATAAGGCAAAAGCAGAACTAAACGAAGAGACAAACACGATAAAACCTTCTACTTTTACATATTCTATGCTTTCAAAAATAACGAAACCTAACAGAACTTACCTGAGCTACCATAGCACAGAGTAGAAGGCATCAGTGATTCCGCCAGATCTCCCCGTGTGGGATTGTCATCCCCAAATCCTCGAGTACAACCCAAAATTTGAAGAATCCAGGAATTAAAACTTAAATACAAACAGACAGCACAGCGATAAGAACCATATCAAATTGAGTCAGAACCGAAAATTTGGCCACCATTCAATAACACCGGAAGAGGACAAAGGACTTCAAATATTTGCTCTGGTGTCTATCTTTCCACTACACTAAGCAACCGCTCAATTATTATTCCCGCGTGAGACGCAGCATTCTGTGGTATCATCATTATCCAAAGGAAGGAACGAACAAAAGAATTCACCAACCAAAACCAAGAAAAATGGAAAAATACACACATAAACGCTCACCTACACACGCACAAACCCCTACACGCTAACACACACATACATCCTCTTTCCCTACCTTTCTCCCCCCCCCCTCTCTCTCTCACAAACACATAGAGGGATGGACTTCATATTTAGAGTAGCACCATTTAACAAATTTTGGTAGCGGTGGCGCCAGTAGTTTCGGCGGTGGCGCTTTTCTAACAAATTTTTCGGTGTTTCTGGTATGAAAGAAATAGTTAAAATTGAGATATTTACTTTATACTTGGTCAACATGTAGTACTCTTGGGTAGCACCAGTTGACAATTTTTGGTAGCGGTGGCACTAGTAGTTTCGGCAGTGGCGCTTTTATAGCAAATTTTTCGGTGTATTTTGTATGAAAGAAATAGTTTAAATTGAGATATTCACTTTATACTTGGGCAACATGTAGTACTCTTGGGTAGCACCAGTTGATAAATTTTGGTAGCGGTGGTGCCAGTAGTTTCGGCGGTGGCGCCAAAAATGTACTGGTCTGCAAATTAGACTTACCCGATTTATGACGCTTGTTGTTTGTTGTTGTAGGACCATTCCACAATTTGTTTCAATATGATACTAGCAATATTGACTGGATTTATAGTGAATGTGAAGCTGCGAAATGAAACAATAACACAATGGAGTAATGGTTGGCTAATATCATTATGATGGTAAGAATTATAATTGATACTTACTTCCGTTCAGACTACAGAAGTTAACTTGTGTTCGTGCTTATAGTGCCATCTAGTGAATATGACGAAACTAAACAAAAGTTTACATGGTGGAGAGGTTTAAATTATAAAATAATCAACATAAATGAATTAATTGTAGCGAAAAATGTTGTAGATTACTTTTGCCATTATTCTTCTGTACTATTAAAGCAATACTCAGTACTAGGATGTTATATATTTCGATAACGAAAGAAATAAACTCACGAAGTGAGCCACAGATGGCAAGATGATCAAGTTGACGTTGGCTAAATTTTAAACTCGAGTTAACGGTAACGTTACTAAAATGTTCCAGCTTAACGCTAACCATGGTAAGATGTTAGTAAGGTAAACAACGCATTAAACATGTAATTTTTGCAGAACTATGAAGAGGTATTTACTTGAAATCCCAGTAGCATTCTGAGAAATATGGCTGCGCTGTCTGCATAACCTCTAGCTGCTATATTAATTAGACATGTCCATTTGTTTTGCGGATTTATGTATATTATGTTTATCAAGAACCATCTACATTAGTTCTTTTGTGACTTACTGATCTAACTCAGTAGCGATTGTTATCAGAAACTAATTTATATATAATTAACACTAATTTAATAATAATATTGTTGTATCTTGCTCTAGTTACGACTGTTTCAACATTCAAAGAGGTAATTAGTTATAAATCTTACTCCCACGCTTTTAAGACTTCACATGGTCTTGTCTCTGTATGATATTATGAAAAGGGCTGAGAAGACTGGTAATTGAATTGTTGCCCGTAAAGCATAATTATGTTAATCATCAGCCCATACGAGAGTCGAAGAAAAAAATAAAACTTCCAATTAGTTATGCAAAAATTAAGGTATTTTAATCTTTTTTTCTAGCAACAGCCGCGGGACTAGGAATGATCAAGGTAGATCACGGACTATGGTTCAAACCTTATGATGGTAGTCCTCCAGACTGGACTTTTTGACTGATTTATTTCGGTTGTATCCAGTGGTAATATTCAAGTAACAACCAGTTCACCTAATTGTTAAATTATGTTGCAATAAGGAGATATAGAGCCTTTTTCTCGCAACTTAAAAATTTTACATATGCATCATATTTTATAGAATTAATAAGGTGGAGTAACAAAGATTCAGTCATTTTGCTGGAAATGTGTTTTAGACTTCAGTCACTGACAAAAGATTAACTCGGTGAGATTTCTAGCTTACATAACAGCAAACAAATACTGAAACTGCTGACGTAAAGTGGCTGGCATTATCAATCTATTTAAAAAGAAAATGAAGAAAGATTTTTTTTAAATTTATGAAATCCTAAGTATATACACAAGACTACTTAAATACAAAATAATCAATGTAAGATTAACCGTTGTTCTTTCTCAATAAGTGAAAACAAATAATGAACTCAAGTAATTAAGAGACGAAGAAGAGTAGGCGCTATTATTCCCTAAATTCGGAACATGACAAATTCTGAAAATTCGTATAAAAAGATTTCACAAACATAACTGGCATTACAATCGCAAAGAATATATCGATCTGTTCTCTATCGTATTCTCTTGAAACTGGATTTCTAAAGAAACTGACTGAAGTTAGGATGAAAGAAGAATCCAAATTCTTGTTCGGTTCTCTCCATTCTCTTCACCCTTCGATCTTCTGCAGTATGGATAAGATTTTGTACTTTTCTGGGTCGTATTTGTTGACACGTGGCTTCAGAAGCTTGATATTCATCTTATGACAAATTTTTCTAACATTCAGAGCGTTTTCTACAAACGTGCAGGTGAGGTTCATGGCGCTAAATGTTTATTCTGCTTTAGTTGTACTAACTATTAAGGTATGGATGTTTTTTTAACAGTTTTCTGCATGCTAAGAGAAAAGTAAATATGTTCTAAGTTCTTATCATCCATATAGTCCATCAAATCATTGATGTATCATAAGTCTCAAACTTGACCACTTTACTCAGACCTAAAATTAGATTCTCCCTCTAAGGTAAAATAGTCGCATCAGAAGGCCAGGTGGTGCGATCCAGTACTAAAAATAGATATGGCATTTGCTTGTAATGATCTCCAATTTGAAGTCTATCTTCCATAATACCGATGTCACTCTGGATATCTAGACTGTTAACGATCTTGAACACTTCGTCCCTTCACAACAAAGTATCTTGAAAGTGATAGAAGTTACTGTCTCCTTATCATAATTTCATACTTGCCTATAAAATAATAATAGCCACGGGCGTTATAGACAGAAAGATCCTGCGCCTGCCCAAACGCCATCTGTCCGCGGTTGGTGGAACTACGTCTACCTGAGTGACACCAGTGTGGTCAGTACTGCGCGCCACCTGGCCACGAACAGACGTATTAGGGGGTTTTCTAGACCGAGTGGTTGTCACGTGACTTCCCAGTTTGCCTCACGACGGTGGGTGGACCCCGAAAAGTGGGACTCCAGCCGGGAATTGGACCCGGGACTCGCGGACATGAGTCCAACGCTCTCACCACTAGACTGTGGAGCCCCCATACTTGCTTATAATTTAATTAATTAAATAGGAAACCCTCGCACACATTCTATTCATTCGCTCAACTTTCATAATAACAATGACTTGCTTTCAAAGGAAAATAGTAACAGATCTTACAAAATGTTAGTCATCAAGGCAAGATCATCAATTTTTCAATTTTTATTACTCCAATAACTAATATGCATTGTTGTTTGGAGAGTTCAGACACTAACAATGTTATTACACGATATTTATATGTTATGGAAAGACAATACATTTGCAATATATATAGATTTACAAAGTACTTAATAGTTTACACTAACTACGGTAAAACCGATATTTATATGTTGTGCAGAATAGACAATAAGTTTTTAATATACTTTCTGTAGACAATATACTTTGGAATATAGACAATGAATTGGTCATGTAGACAATAAATTTGTAGTATAAACTTGTATTCATAAAGATTTGCAAAGTACATGATAGTGTATATGCTTATCCTAATATATTTGTGCTACATAGTGAATTTAGCTGCTGTGAAATTTTATGGTAAGAATTATTTTACCTTCTAATATACTTTATCCAGCAAGTGCTCCTTGTTACTGTTTCTTGTTACTGTTTCTTCAATCTATTTGTTTTCTTCATGACTTATATCTGTTGGCAACTGGCTGTATATTTTAAGAACATGTGACTAGATCGTTGTTGAATCAGAGTTATTCTGGTAAAATATTGTATTTTTTCTTCTTTTTTTTAGTGCGATACTTATGTTTTCTTATAAGTGTATCGTTGTTTGTAATTTTATACAAAACTACTTCATAGAGATATAAAGAAGGAAGAGTCAGAATTCTATATTGTTTAAAGAGTTCTTTGAAACTTCTTTGGAAGAGATCTTCCCAAAAGTTTAGGTTCTCTATATCTGGAATATTCCTATCTCTACAATGAAAATATAAGTCCAAATAAGCTTCCGAAACAGCATTTGTGACTTTAACTGGAAATTCTTTTTATAACCCATGCATGCATTTTTACGGCGTTGTCAGTGTGTTAGTTAGCCCTAGATGTACCATACAAAAGACCGAGATGGTTTCTTGATTATAAACCAGGGTCGTTACATTTATTCTTTTGCGGAAAGAATGAAAGCAAAGATCAGGGATAGGTACACATTGGATGCTTGAAAGCACGGAAACAAAGTTCCACTAAAATTATGTGTTTTCACATATATTTGCCTCCAATGCAACGTATCTCTTTATCCTCTGCATTGCAGTCACTTTCTGAAACATAAACTCTGTGGATGATGATTTTGTCTGTTTTTTGAAAGAAGTTAACACATATGTAAGTTCTAGGCATATTCTTATCTGCTCCATTAGTTTAAAAATTTATTACACTCCATAAGCTGCAAACCTACAAGAGTTTCTTTCTTTTTTTCATACGCCATTAGGTTCAAAGTTATAGGAGTTTATTTTTCATTCGACATTAGTCCCAAACCTATGTTGTTTTTTATACATTATTTGCTAAAATGTTATAGGTGTTTCTTTTCCATACGTCATTAG
>JAGDQP010029876.1:2812-13636 GCA_022664845.1 Lepisma saccharinum | reverse complement strand
ATATATATATAACGGAACGTCTGTTTTCACTAATATATGAGTACTAGTCTAGTGTTACACACATCATAAAGTTAATTCGGAATCATTATAAAAATAACATTATGGCTTGAAACAGAACTTGATTACACTATAATAACACTCGGTATTACTGACTTCGACAGGAGTCTGATCTTAATAATATGCTAAAAGTTACATGGATGTGTTTTTAACGATAACTCTGCGAAAATACCTCAAATGTTTTATAATTTCAAATTACAAAATTTAGACAATTTAAAGTATAAGGAAACCATTAAAAGTTTAGTCGGTTTTCACGCAGTCGAATTTCACGCACTCCTTACATGGTTCATTCAGAGGTGAGAAAGATAAAGAGTTGTAAGTCAGTGTTTCCTCTTGTAATCGGCTGGTAGTGATCACTACAGTTAAACGGGGACTTCAGTGACATCAGGTCAAACGTTGGAATCCCAAACAGTGTTATACGGTCCTGTATGCTGTACGAGCTCAAGTTGGGAACCAACACTAGTGGTTTAACAAATTTAAATATGCCAGGTGTAGTAATTGAGCGGACAGTACAACAGTGGTTTAACAAATTTAACGACAGCGATGAATCCAACTGGACACGTACACGACGTCCACAAGAAATAGACGCGGTTATTGAGGCCAATAATGGCCAAATCTGTGAAGCACTGCGACAAGCATTCAGCTGCAGCGCGAAAACCATTCAACAGCACCTCCATCACTTTGGGGAATGATATAAAGTGGGACGATGGATCCCACTTAAGTTGACTGTGGCTCAGAAAGCGACACGAGCAAATGCCTGTTTCTTGGCTGTCTCGCCAGGGAAATGATCCGTTTCTGGACAGTACCGACTTGCGACGATACTCCACGGCGCCGTCATCATTGGCTGGCACCACATGGACCCTCTCCCCAAACAATTTAAGTCACCATTGGATCAATAGACGATTGTGATCTGTGTTTGGACGACTGCTCGGGGTATCGTGCATCGCCAACTGCATCCACTTCGCGAGACAATCAATGCAACTGTGTACACGCGGCAACTGGAATGTGTGAATGAGAACCTGAAAATTTCTGAAACGCACAGGTGTCATTCTGTTACACGACAGTGCGAAGCCACGTGTTGTTAAGGTCGCGCGTGACACCATTATCCGAGTTGGATGGGAAACGCTACTGCAGCTTCATATTCCCCTAACATTGCACCTACGGATTATCTTTATTCCATTCGTTAGATAACGATTCCGAACCCTCAACGAGAAGAAACACACACTGACTGACTTCTTTCGTTCATCTTGCGCTTAATCTGCCCGAGCGTTGGAGACAGATCACTACTGCTGATGGGCACTATTTCTGATTTTCCAAGTGCGTCTTAGTTTATGTTCTCTCATTTCTCTTTGCAGGCGGGTCAAAAACGACAGAATATTGGTTGTCTTTATATTTGTTGTTTGTTCACTTCTAACAAGAACTGGCTTTTCCTTAAATTTCATTACACTACATAGGAGTAGACATACTTTCAACTTCTTTTGGCGTAACTCCCTTTTATTGTCTTCATATTCCGAGGAATAACTATTAAAACTAGTTTTGACCAAAACCGTATTTCTACAGATAGCCAGTTTCAGTTGAACACTGGCATTTGGCTAATGAACGTAGGAACTTTACACTGATCTTACAAGGAAGCTAACATCAGGATTTGGAGGCCGTAGTAAGTACAAAGAATAGAGAAAATCCACCAAAAGTGTCGCAAAGACTGTCTTGTAAACGACGGGATTGTCGAAGTTCAGGCTGGGATCAAAAACGGAACTGACTCTGCAGCAGCATCTTATGCACTTTTCAGGATTTGTGGCGAGGAGGTTGTACGACTCTAGTTCTAGTCAGGATTGTTTAGATTCGGAAAACTACGGCAGGCTATTTTAAACATAAATCTTAGCTTAAATAATTTAGAACGTGAATATATCTCCTCTTACGCAGGCGAATATATGTTCTTTACTCCATGACAATTGGAGGTAAACTAAGGTGTTTTATAGAGGTTGTAGAAACTGGTAACACCTGTTTATTAATTAAACATTGTGAAATTCAACTAAATTAAGGACTTCGCTTTGCTCTAAAACATTATATACGCTTTACTGCACTAAAAATAGCTTCCGTTAGAGGAAAGTAAAGGTGCTTCTCTAAAGTTACTATACCCTTTAAATGAAAAGACTTATACACTCCTTAGAACGCGGACGCGATGTGGTTAGAACACACTATGAGTTCAAGGAAGAGCAAGAGATTCTACGCTATTCGGATCAGCGAACACGAGAAAGACGCTTATTCTGAATATCCGATCTCCGGCCTTACCAAATATTTACCCATTGAAGAGCACTAAACTGAGTCAGCACGTATCGTGTATAAAGCAAAAACACAAACCGATTGCTAGATCATATCCCAAAAAACGAACTTACTAGTGACCGTGGGAATTTACAAAAAGCTTGGCCTCCATTTGTACAAGAAACAGTGATTTGTTCTAACCCCCTCCCCATTTTTTTCACGTAGTGAAAGTTTGGGAAAATGTTCACTATTTTTATATTTCAACATACTCACTACGCACTCACTCAAGTTTAAACAACTGCTATAGATACAATAGTTACAATTAAGTTCCTTTATTTCTGCGAAACATGTATAATCCTTTTTCTTACATGCACTTCCTCATCTTACCATACATCCTTGCGTAGACGAATATCCCTACATCATCACATGTACAGATATGGGCAAAAGTTTTGACGAATATCTTTAAATAATATTTTCCAAATTCGCACAGATGTTCCTCCAGCGTATGAAATCTAGTAACGGAAACTAAAATAATGATTGAATGATTCCAGTTAAGTTACAATTATCCCTCTCCAGGATAAAACGAAGAATTTCGTGCAACTTGGTGCGATTTTTGGACTCGGATTATTTTTCCGAAGAAAAATGATACATTTTTTTCAAATACCACCCTCTGTTAGTTACAAATCAGAATAATATTTTCCACAAAGGTGCGTTACGTGATGTGCATATCTCTACAAGTCAGCAAATATATACGATATTTCACTATATTTATTTTTCAAATAACAAAAGACAGTTATAGACATGCGTCAAAACTTTTGTTCATAGCTGTACGCCCAACTCCTTTTAGTATTTTAGAAACGAATAATCTAATTTTTACATATACCATTTTCGTATCACTATAAACAACAGTTTACAAATCATACAACAAAATTTCACAATTCAATTTCTTTCAGCCGCATAGTTGATTCAGCCTCAATTTCATAGTTGATTTACCCTCCACACACCACTTATATACGCACTTTTAATTTAATTTTATTACACGCTCGCACACACTTTTTCAACTCAATTTCCGATACTTTATAGTAAGTACAAACAATCCTGAATAATACGTTATAGCACTACATTACTCCTAGTATATTCTCATTTTAATATTTTACATACGTGCGTATCTCGTAAACATAATGTTTCCAAAATCGACTATCGATATCTACATGTGAATATTTAGCAATTATAGAAATAGCATCTGGAGATCATGAAGTAACAAATTCCAATGAGTACATTTTATTTTGCTAATTTAGACACTTTCTTCTTTCTAACTATACTTCATAATTAATATTATTCTCAAGGCCTACTCCTTCCAAATGGAACGTGACATATCCCGAAATCGTTGGAGTCAAAACGTTTGTACTCAAAATGGAGACTGTTCAATTCGTCGGTAAGTATAGTAAATACAGTCCTTTGTGAGGCAAGACTTTCTTTAAGAATATTAGGATAGATCTACATTCATTATCGGTGACTGACTACTACTGTTAGTAGTAGTAAAGTAAGTCGATCTGCGTATGTTACACTATTCATTTAAACTGCCTAGCGAAAATCTTTGAATTACTTTCAATATAGAAGATGGATGTTGCTAACACGCTACCTTAAACTAAGCATTACACAATGCTATAATAATTGACTTATGAGCATTATCTTAAAACCATTTACATTCCCTCACCTCGCGGTCGTATACCATATCAACTGCCAGACTAACAGGAACCAAAACAAATATCATTCCTATAAAAACAGCTGAGGAGAAAGCACCACTGTTGAATTGCACTGGTTGCAATGTTTTGGGGAATGGATGAGTTTTCACTGTTATTTGACTAGCTTCTTCTTTCATCAATAATCTGAAAAGAAAGATACCTCAATACTAAATCAAATAATAGCTAATTGGGATTAGCAATGCATAAAATACACACAGTGCCACACAAATGCTCCTTCGTTCAATTTAAACATTCTCCGTATCTCAACTAAGTCATGCAAATTGTCGTTATGCATAAAAGCATAGTTACTCGTAAAATATATATTTCTACCACCATTTAATACTGCGTTAATGCAACTGAAATGTCCGATAGCCGGCCGTAGTGGCATAAATCTCTAACGACAAAACATCAGGACGTTAAATAAAATAAATACATAATGTATGCCACTTGTCCAGCAACTTACATTCGTGAACTCCAATAGTGACATACGACTACCTAAGTTAGTTATATGTCTGCTAGACAACGCCCTTTGGCGAGCATTCTACCGGCGCAAGCAAGGGGAAGGTATTGACTAGGCTCTTTGTCTGGGTACCATAACGTTATTCGTTCGGTGAAACTGAGGGAAACTGTCTAAGTATAGCCAGAAGCAGGACTCGAATCTGCCTCCCCCCAGTGCTGATTCGAATACCGCGAAGACCAAAACCATTAAACCACGGGGGGTGGGTACACTGTAATCCCCACTATGTCAGTAAACTTTAAGAACTCATAACAGTATCTGATTTTCCCTTATGTATTAGAAATCATGTATTTTCTGCATGATTAGCGGATAACAAGATTAACACATGCTTTTGGGAGTCACACAGCTGTCGAACACAGCATCCGATGCTGGTTAGATAATAACCGCACAGGCGAGCAAGGATGGAAAATCAACAAAGTTCGATCTTAGCATTAGTAGTTCCACATGACGTCTTGAAATACTGCAGAAGCAGACCCTGAGCAGAGTGCTTGCGTGACCGTCGGCAACCGTTACCACCATCTTTTTCCGGATCGCTGGAAATTTTTAAGAAGACTTCACTCATAAGTAAATACAGCTAACAATGCATTCATGGAAAAAGTGTGCATCCATGTTTCATTACAAAGTACTATCGATGGCAAAACAATGTTCCAATGAAAAATTCTGGTATCGAAACCAAAGTTTGAAATTTCATACCTTGTTTTCTAAGACACTTACGATAACACATTTTCAACACAATTGGCTAAAAATTGCCTAATTTCAAGTAGTATGGATCATCATCCAACGATGCCAACGAAAAGTAAGTCAAATTTATAATGCTGTGAAAATAAAGTTCACAGTGTAGAAAGAATGTTGAACAGTTAACATTCATTCATCTTAGCATTACATGTTCCTGAGGTCTCACAGGATAAGAAGAGTGATCTTTCGGTATCCTATTGTAACAAGGGCGAAAAGGTTTTCACAACTTGATGAAAATGATCTCGAAGCTAACTTCTCCTTTACAAGTAACTTCCGAGCTTTCCTGTTGTGCCTTTTAGAGAACACACTACTGTACAATATATGGAAATTGCATTGAAATTCATATTTTACATGTATATTGATTGAATTATGCCGAAATTTTCTCCCTCTGTACGCTTACAAAGGAGATATCTGAACCCCGCAAGCCCGATTGCTCTGAAAATCGGTACATGGGTCGAATCTAACGAACCGAATCCTCTGTAGCACGGCAAGATTTTTAGCCGTCACAGGTGTTCCTCGAGTAGGCCTATTTCGCGAATAGCATACTACTGCTAGTCAGTTGTTGCTTGTTGTTCGTGATCAGTCTGCTGAAGGCAGATTTCCGCTATGAGTACCCAACATTTGTCCCTAAGGTAGTGTTGACAGTCTTGCTATTTTACCATTTAAATACCAAGTCAATGAACCTGATCATAATGTGCATATTTTGAAACAAGAAATTGAAAAGACATCCGGTGGTATCAAAGACGAAGGAGTGCAAGTTCAGTCTTTTGCGAGTGAACTTTTAGACCTAATAAATTACAAATATAAAGATGATACGTCTATGGCAGCAGTAGCGGCGCAAGAGGGGAAAGGCGAGCGGTGCCACCACTCCCGGCCCCCCGCGGGGGGGGGGGGGGGGGGGGGGGGGGTCCCGCCACACAGTGGAACGAAATCGAAAAAACCTGGACAAAATCCCAAAACTCAACAGCAAAATAAAATCGGAAACCTTCTTACGCTAAACTAATTTGTTTGTAATCCTGAAACGCATAATCATTAGTGCGCTCGAAGTTGCCCATTTTTTCAACATTTTCGGAATGCGATTATGTACATCTTCTGACTGCAGCTGCCATTAAGGCAAATAATTATGTAAAATATGGTTGGTATTTTTCTAGTTCGCCTACAGTGCAATCATAACTTTAATGTGGTTGAGAGCTGTATCCTAACGTCCTTGTACATCGAAATACTAACGTAAAATTTGGGTTAATTTTCCCAATTTCATCGAGACGCAAGGAGAAAAAAAAAAAAAAAAAAGACAAGCTAGGCCAAGCTCTGATTTTTCGTTAGTACAAAGTTCAGGATAAATACTTTCAGTGCATCAAACATTTAGCTGCCACTAGCTGCAACCTTGTGAGTACAAGGCGTTGCATGCGTAAATACTTGGCGATGATGCGTATGGAATCCGTACCTTTTGTGAATGAAAGATAGTGGAGAAGAGAAGGACTGGTTAACAGCAGTAACAAAATAGTTGGTGTGGAGTGGGAGCTGGTATGAAAGAGTGATGGATTAGACTCATTAGAGACATAGGGTTAAAATGGGAACCGTGCTCTGACTCACTTTCAGAAGGGATGATTGTACTTCTCATTAGCTCTGAGCTCTTCTGAACAAATTGGAAATTTTTCAACGATTTACTAATGCGTAACATATCTCAGATTTTATTACGAAAAATACAAGTGAAGTATTTTCCTAGTCGTACGTGCATAGCGTACTTGAAATATTACTACAGAAGGTGTCTATTTCCAAACGGGACCTTCTGCAAAACATTTGAAATCGACATATTGGCATTGTTGAGTTCGTTTCACCACTTTCGAACACATTAGTAAGATTTTTAGATTGCAAAGGTCTTCAAATTCATTTGAATTTATTAAGAAACTAAAGGACAGAAGCATACTTTAAAAATATTCATACATGCCAATTTGGCCTAGCGCTTAAAAATTATAAGTGTATAACAAGTGTTTGTGTCAATTTCCTAACATTTATGGAGCATGTACAAGGACCCATTTGGAAACGGACGACTGGAATGATAATTGTTAGTCTCCGTGTTTTCACATTTCTATTCCACATTCCATAGTTTACTATTTCCCCATTTTTTACGTTTGTTTTGACGTGCTTTGAAATACGTTTCCGGCGTTTTATTAATAGTGTTGATAATTATTTTTATACAATGCTTAAAAATTATACTTGCTTCAAACACAAGCAAGTTAGTTTTAATATGAACAACAACATTTGTTTCGTACCTGGGGAGACCTAAGTAACCCATTTAATTAACCTCACGATAGCCAAGCTTATGAAGAAATCTCCTGTGATATAAGCAACCCGTTAAACAGCTGTTTTTGAGCGCTTTCGTCAAGATGAAACATGCTATATCCCGTAAAATACTTGAATTTGAAGCAGATAGCACACCCATAAGCAGGGACGTATCAAGAAATTTCGGGGGGGGGGGGGTCTAAAAATTAAAGACACTTTACGAATCGAAACATAAGTGACAAATACTTATGAACTGGTATTCTTCAAGAAATATGATTTTACGTGAACAGAAGCCCCCGCACGGAGCGTATTTGAATATTTACACCCACCTTGAATGTAATCTAATTTTTAAGGCCTTTAGGAAACTTTGGCTCAGGCCCATTTGCACGCACCTGAAAAGGAACTAACTGGCAAACTTGAAACTTACTGATGCGTCGGAAAAGAATTATATAATTTTTTCCTCCGTCATGATTAGAATGCCAAAGTATGTGCGCATGCAAATTTTCAGTACTCGAGCACAATTGTTTTTAGATCCATAATATAAAAATCAAATTCTCTCTGTGGAGAGTGGTCAGAAAGTGTGGAAGTACTCTTATGTTCTTAAATTGTTGAAAGAAATAAAGCCCGGAAGAAATGAAACCCAAATGAATGTAAATCCATGTCGATAGGGCACTATACTTAGGAACAATCTGTATGCATTTGGTTTTCAATTTCGTTCTTATCAGACTATTGCATCTGCATCATAAACCCTTATCAGTGACACATACCCTTATTTCTCACAATAATGAATTTACGGCAAAACTGACTTCACAAACGTACTTCTCGTAAAATTATAGCCCAGAATCCTATATTACAAGACACCCTCCCCATTTAAGAAAATCATACGAGATTCAATACGGCGGACTTCAAGATGCCGGTTATGAAGAACGTACCCTCCAACCGGTAGTAACATCCACCAAGTACCCATGACTGTGTATTTGCTTTGTATTTCTTTCAACAATTTAAGAACATAAGGGTATGTCCACACTTCTTGACCATTCTCCACAGACAGAATTTGACTTTTATATCGTGAGTCTAAAAGAAATTGTGCTCAAGTGGCGAAAATTTGCACGAACACATACCTTGATATTCTAATCATGATGGAGGAAACAATACATGTAATTCTTTTCTGCACAATCAGTATGTTTGCTTGTAAGTAGAATACACAAAATGCGGTTTAGTAATTTTTTTGCTTCATATTCTAAGCTCGAACAATACTGATATCCAAATTGAAAGGTTACTTTGGAACCTCTCAGGAAAAATACTTCAAAACACAGCTTATAGACTAATTATTGATAAGTTAGTGGCTAAAAGAAAAGGTTACTTAAAAGATTTATGCTAACGGAGCATTTTCTTCTGATATCACTGAAAAGCTTGAGACATTTGTGAAAATGTTTTTTACTTCAAGTTCCTACTATAATTGTGAAAGGATTGCTATAAACAAGGGCTTGCAAATTACAGGATTTTACTGAAAGTATGATTCGAAAAAGAAGGGAAATATTCCATTCTAACAGATATAAACAACATTAAGAAAAACATCCTTCTGGCACAATAATTTGTTTCAAGAAGTGGTGCATATACGAATATCGTAGTGATTCTACAGCACTGGAATGTGTATTCACCTTTTGACTGTGTAGACATTGGGTATCAAAACTGCGTTACAGCCAAAACTGGAATGTTTCGCTTCTTCAAATGATATGATCAATTGTTCCAGAAGCCAAAATTTATCTTCAGACCAAAAAGTTTAGTATGCACAAATATTGTAAAAAAAAATGCATGTTCCCCTCTGAACTGGACTTCTTTATAATTTTAAGAGAAAAGAGCTTTTGGTTTGAATGGAGGAACTTCCCGCTGTGGTTGAAAATTTTTCATTGTCAGTAAATTGGATGCAGGCAAAGGCAGCAAATGTCGGAGGGTGTCCGGACACCCCCATCTGGGCACGTCCCTACCTATAAGCCCCTGGCTAAAATCCAACCAACATTTTCTCAGCGTTCAGACAGTATTAGTTTCGCCGTGTTTTTTGGGTTTTCGTCCCACTGTGCGCCAGTCGGCGACACAAGTGAATAATCGCTCAAGATAAATCAGTAGAGCACCTCAAAAATTTTCAAATCACCAGGAATAGACAATATTCCAGCCGAATTAATTAAAGCGGGAGGAACGGCACTAATCAAGGAACTACATAAATTGATAAGTGCTATATGGAGAAAGGAGGAGCTCCCAAAGGAATGGAAAACATCAATAATAGTTCCGATTTACAAAGAAAGCGATAAATCGGACTGTAATAATTACCGCGGAATCTCCTTACTTCCAACCTGTTACAAGATATTAAGTAATATTCTGTTAACACGCCTAAGTGTAAACGTAGATGAAATAATTGGAGATCACTAATGTGGATTTAGAAGAAATAGATCCACGTTGGACCAGATTTTTGCCTAGAGACAAATTTTGGAGAAGAAATGGGAATACAATGGGATGGTTCACTAGCTATTCATTGATTTTAAGGAAGCATATGATTCTATCAAAAGGGAAAAGTTATACAGTATCCTAATATGATTTGGAATTCCGAAAAAATTGGTTCAACTAGTGAAGATGTGTCTCAGCGACCCCATAAGCAGAGTACGGATAGGTAATAATATGTCAGATAGTTTCAAGATTCGCAACGGATTGAAATAAGGCGATGCGTTATCACCACTACTGTTTAAGTTTGCGTTAGAATATGTGATTTTAAAAAATAAAAGGGACATAAAGGGACTATCATTGAATGGCTTATATCAACTGTTCGTATAAGCGGATGATGTAGATTTAATAGGGGATGATATAGATGCACTACAAAGCAACACCGATGTCTAAGTAGAAGCGTGCGATGATATAGGTCTACAGGTGAACATAGATAAAACAAAATACATGATAACAAGCCGAAATACAGGGAATGAAGGAAATAAGAATATAAGAATTAGAGATGAGGTCATAGAGAAAGTAAACACATTTAAATACTTGGGAGCGTACGTAACAAGCAAAAATGAGGTCACGGAAGAAATAAAAAGTCGTTTAGTATCGGGCAACGCATGTTTCTATTCAGTCCAGAAACTTCTAATATCACGATTAATATCAAGAAAGTTAAAGTTGAAAATATACAGAGCGGTTATCCTACCGGTAATATTTTACGGTTGCGAAAGTTGGAGTACG
>JAGDQP010029875.1:8997-23035 GCA_022664845.1 Lepisma saccharinum | reverse complement strand
CTCATTTAGTTAATATAAAGTTTGACCTTCAAGGTTGATTTTACTGCTTAAAAGTCGCTCAAATTACACGACTCGACTTATTCGGAACACAAATATATGACAGAGTGCGAGTATATGCGTATTATTTTCGGTATCTATGCTTCAAATAAGGTCCAAATACATGCCCGAAGTCAAAACTCACTGAACAGTAAAAAGGGTTGCGTTGTTAGTGTTATTGTTTTCGTCTAAGAAGCACTAATGTCCACAAACCAAGACAATTGACGATAATGAGACTAATCATGGTTCAAGCGAGCTCTGGCAGAAGAGTGATAGAAAGTATAATTACTTACAAATTTGAATTTGAATTTATTTAAGCCTAACAGGCATCTATGGCCTAAGACTTGTTATGACCGTTGCATGGCATTGTCGAGAATTTCTGAATGTAAACAGTGGAGTAGTTTTGAATCACCCTGTACTGGACAAAATGAACTCAGTGGTTTTAGTCAGGAAGGTTTCAGAGTGATAATCATATTTGAATAGTATTTGTACATATTATGTTTAATTTTTTAAGTGTATTTAAATATGTTTCCTTTCTTCTTACAACCCCTTCCCCCCCCTTTTTAACTGGCCAGCTAAAAGCTTACCTAAACATACCCCATACAGAAAGCCCGAAATCTCTACCTTTATTTTCTGTCTTTCTTTCTTTCCTTTTCATTCTTTCTTCATTTATAATAATTTATATTTATTAGTAATATGGTATATGGAATTATTGTGTTTAGTATTGTATATATTTATATGAATTCGTTTTTATCATTTATTCATTTTTATCAAGTATGTTTTTGTGTATTTGATGCTGCAAAACGATTTCTCTATGGAAACAATGATTAATATTTTGGGCTATTGAAAGTGCATATTTGCGTGGTTCTACGAGGAGGTTGACCTCTTTCGGAAGCCTGTTTTGTGCTTGGGGAGGGAAGAGGGGAACAGTAGAGTGCATTTGGACTCATATTGTCACGTAGGTTTTGGGGCTCAGTTTGGGAGGCAGGACATGAGGCGTCAAGATCCTTGCTTTCTTCCTCTGTTGGGATTCGAAAATCGGACGTTGTGTGTAGCGGTCAGTGATTGGCTGGATTTCTCGCTGCGGGAAGAGGAAGAGGGCTCTGAAGGCTGAGCGAGCGCTGGTGAGATATGCGGCTCGACAGAAGAGGATGCGGGAATGCTGAAGTGTGTGGTTGTGTAATGTGAGGGCTCTGGATATCGGTGTGTCGTTGTCGATGCCATCCCTTGAAGAAAGAAAATCTTGATATAAATAATGTAAATGGCCAGGTAACATTGCGTGGGGACGAAAGAATCTTCAAGTGTGTAAATTTCATGTTTTCTATTTCAGGTCCGGAGAAATTTGAGTGTAAGATTCTTTCGCCTTTTTTCAGCAGCGTCGACCATTTGCAGCACATAAATTGATTTAAAGAATGTTCTTGTGAGCTAGCTAGTATGATTTCAGAAATGTTGTGCTCGAGCTTGGGTCGTATTTCTGGCATGCTTTCGTGGAATTAAGAGAAGGAATAGGCATAGGTTTAAACTGAGATTTCTTTGAGAGAGAGAGAGAGAGAGAAAGTTGAGTATCTCATTTCAAATTACTGCAATAAATTTTAAACGTAGAGTGCTGGTGCTCCTGACAGAAATTTCTTTGTTAATCATCGATCGTAAAAATATAGCCAAGTGCGGTGCTATAGGAGCTATGTGTACGATGTACTGCAAAATTGATAGTATGGCCCCTCTCAGATTCTTTCAAAAAGTTATGCTCTTCCCTAAAATTTGAAGACAAACCCTCGGGAGAGATGTTCAAAGGCTTTGGACACAGTTCATCCCAAACCCTGTCTTTTTAGATAGAGGTGTTCCAGTGTTCCCAAGTGGGGAGTGTCCCTATTCAAATCTATCAGTTTTGATTGGAAGAGAGAGAATTATTGGCTGATTTTATCAGACGGAAATATATTCAGGACGAGTAACATTTTTTTTACAAGAATCTGAGTAACACACAAAACGATAGAGGTATAAATTATTTGAGTGTTTCGCCGAGTAATATATACGTATGTGTGTGTGATAAAAAATTGATATGTAGAGCACCAGTAAGGAATTCGGTAGCATAGAAATCACAACAGAAGTAATTGAATGAATTCAGTTTATGCCAGAAACTGGGAACTGTGGGAATGATAAAGTACTTTAAGCAGAAATTGCATTGTAGAGTCGTATGCAATTGACTCGAGCTGTGTTGGTTAGGGATTCATATATGGAAAGCGAGTACTGAGTCAAGTAATCATTGCCGAGCCTATAGATTAATCGTATTACAAAGTTCTGTCCCCATTTGAAATATTTCGAGCCCAAGTTCCTAGAGAAATCGTTCCGCTCTGTTGTACATAATCGTAATCAAATAAACCGTTATATTATCCCTCAAGAAGAAAACCGAGGTATTGTTATTTCGAGAAAGCAAATAATTATTCCATTTCCAGTAGAGTTTGCTATTACAATCTAGATTATCTGATCAGGAAGTTATCAAATTATTCCTCATATATATATTTATATTATTCTATTTTTTTGTTCTCGCCGGATACTGCCTGGAGCCCGTTAAATCAAAGAAAGTAATAGAAGCGAAACGTGGGCATTTAGTGTCCTACGTTAGGTTCCTGATAAATCCGTGGCATCAGTTTGAAGATAATATTTTCTGAAATTATATGTTGATGGTTTTTACGATTTCTCAGACTCGAATAAGTTGTACGAGGAGTTTTGAGAAATTAAGCAGTCTGAGAAAGAACCTATAACAGGCTTGGGACAACAATGGGAAAGTTAGAGGCCAGGGCTTTGAGTTACGGGTACCATCCCAGCATTTGCCTGGTGGGACTGAGGAAAACTCTAGAAAACTTTAGCCAGGATGGCCTTTCGCGTGATTCCGTTCACGGGCCTTCCAAATGCGCCGCCAGCGCTCTACCAACTCACCTACGGACGCTCGGTAAAATTTCTTACGAGTTTGTGGACCAATACTTTTCTGTTGAACAAATGTATCAAAGTAAACCTGCTGAATTTGAAGCATTTCTGTGCTCAATACAAGCCCACACGCCTGTTACCTCTAGCTTCTAAAGTGACTTTTGCGTTGCATCCAAAACCATAGCCCACATATAGTAATATTCCTCGCGACTTTATCTACAAGTGACAAACAATTACCAAGTCTAATGCAAAAACTGTTGTTTTATTCAGACTCAATTCTCCGTAGCATAACACATAAAACTGAACTCAGTTTTCAATAACACATATCAAGAGACATTTTATAAAATCGTCTAGTAGCGTAGAACACAAATACTTGGTTACACAAATCAGTACAGACTCCGAAATGACCATAATCCACCTTTATCTGAATCAATAGATCAAACCACCACAAACCTAACATCAGAAAAGCCAGGACATTAGACTTCCTTTTGCCCTTTATCCAAATTATCCTGTAAGGAGAATGTAAAACCAAGATCTCCGACAAGAGATGGCAGCACTATTTCCGTATGTGTCTAATGTATTTTTGTCGTTGCACGAAATTTCAATGTTGCTCCTACAAATTCAATCCTTGAGAGTTCAGACTTTCAGGGAAGAAAGTTCATTAGTATGTCAAGAGTTCTATCCGTGCCGATTTTTCACATTCTATCGTGTTCATTGTTGAAATCGTTTCATTGTTGTTATGCCTAAACAATGAAGCTCTTGAACAATGAACAAGAAAGAAAATTAAAACTTGGCACAAGTAGAACTATTGAATTACTTATGAACTTTCTTCCCTGAGAGTTTGAACACTCTAGGATTGAATTTGTAGGAGCAGCATTGAAATATCGTGCAACGATAAAAACATATTAGACATATATAGAGATAGTACTGCCATCTCTTGTCGGAGATCTCGGTTTTACATGGCCCTTAACAGAAACTGTTTCCTTCTATTGTAAGTTTAGTGTACAGTGTAAATTTAGTTTAGTATGCTACAGTAACACCGGCATGAATCTCAGATCCACTCACACGGTTTCCACAACTAGGAACACCTTCACTCCAGCGGTATGTTTATAGAAGCCAAAGAAATTCAAGTGAAGGATATAAAGATTTCCCCTTCCTTTCCACGTGTTAAAAATATTCAAATAGTGCGTGTTCAAGACTCTTGCAAGCTGGTCTTGGTCTTGGGCGAGTCTTGCAGGTAAGGTCTTGGTCTTGGTCTTGCATCGGTATCCCTGGTCTTCGTCTTGGTCTTGTTCTTGCATGCAATACCACGACCAAAACTGCAAGACCAAGACTCTTGTGCTCATCACTAATTATCACTACAATAAATAACGTTGAAATATTAGCAATGTTAGACACAGGCTTCAATATTAATATAATGAATTTCTCTACATGGTTGAAAATCACAAAGGATTTAAAATGTAAAAGATTATTTAAAACAAAAGATATTGCATTAGTAAACTTTACAGAACGTAAGAGAGATAAGGTGATTGGAACAACAGAATTAAATAAATATTAAAGTTAGTGGTGTGGAAGTTTGTATTGAAGTTCAAGTAGGAAAAAAAATGAATACAGAACTGTTGTTAGGGTTACAATTATTGTCTGATATTGAAGCAACGCTGAATTTTAAAAACAAAGAAATGTTAGTTCAAACTGAAAAGGAAAATTGTATTCCAATTAGCTTAATAATTTTGTGTTCTAAGTTATATTATTATTATTTTATTTATTTATTTCCTGTATTCATCTCACTATCATGTACATATTTTATCTCAATATAATGTACTGAAGTTAGTTCTTTTCTTTTGTGGTGTAAAATGCCTGAACAATACGGTTTACAAAATGATGTTACAAAGCCAAATATTTGATGTAAAAAATATTAATAAAATTCCAACAAATTATTGTGTATGTCAAAATATCCTGAGTTGTATTGTGTACTCTTTTGTGTATTGTGTAATTAAAATGTTCCTACTTTCTTGTAATGTAAAAAAAAATCATTATTACAAAATGGAAGTGAAAATATGCACTATACAGCAATTCTATATACAGGCTGTGCCGGAAATAATTAACAAATTTAGAAAATGTTGAACTATCTAGATCTTATACAGTGTTTTACCAGTTATGATGGGTTCTTTCTAGTTCATCCAGTGAATTACAATCCCCTGTTTACGCCACATTATAGCAGATCTAAACGACGCCATAATAATATTCGCTTTTTGGATTGTTGGTTTTCTGTGTTTCCTACTTTCCATCATCTACTCTGCACCTTCAGCAGGGTGAAATAGTAAACCAAGTGGACATGTTACAATTTAGATGAAAAACAGATGGACATTCCGACATTCCTGTGTGGGAACCCAACATCTTGAAGTCAGAAGCCGATGGACAGTGGCGAGTGGCACGTTAGCATTAGACAAAGACAGACGTAAATGTTCGAACCTCGCGTGCGTGTGTGTGTGTTTTTGTTTTGTTTTTGCTCCGTCCCGAGTATTCCGCTTTGAGCCCCTGGTAGGCTCTATTTCATCTGGTCTTGAGGGTAATTAACAAACGGGCGTCCTGCTAAAGACACTTTATTAGTTTATTTTTATTCTTTTGTTGCGATATCCCTTATGTAAAACTTCTTATCAATAGTTAGTGTCGTGTGTTGGGACATATTTGAGATCTGGAAAATCTTGGAAAACACAGACTGACATAGGAGAGTTAGAGGATGAAGACATCAATAGCAGAAATAAAATACTGATTGAGATAATAAGAGAAACAGCCAAGGAAATAGCAGATACCAGAAAGAAAAAAGAGAGCAAAATCTCAGAAGAAACTAAACTCTTATTGAAGAAAAGAAGGAAAATGGAAGAAGAGAAAAATTGCATCAAGAGAATTGAGTACATAGAACTAAAAAAAAAAACGTAAGAAAGAAAATAAGAGAGGATGAACGAAGATATAACGACAATCTTGTTAGAAATACAATTGAGGAAAACAAGAGTTTGAAGAAAGCCAAACAGCAGCTCATGATAGGGAAAAAGCAAATAACTGCAGTTAAGAGACCAGAAGGGACCGTAACACGAAATAAGGAAGAAATTATAAACATATTTGAAAATTTCTACACACAATTGTACTACTCCGAGGAAGAACTAGGAAATAAAGACTCAAAAGAAAATGATGTAGATGTCCCAGAAGTGGATAAAGTACTTCGAGGGATGAAGAACTAAAAATCGTCAAGATGGACTCACAGCAGAGATGTTTAAATGGGGAGGTGAAAAAATGAAAGAGGAACTTGTTAATTTATTCTCGACGTGCCTGAGGAAGAGAGAAATACCCTCAAGTTGGAACAAAGAGCGCGTCGAAAACTACAGACCAATTAGTTTACTGTCAGTCCTATACAAAATTTTCACCAAAGTTATTTTGAATCGTATGGAACGAGATTTAGATTTTAACCAGGGAAGGGAACAAGCCGGATTTCGTCGTGGGTTTAGCACACTGAACCACATACAAACATTGAATGAAGTTATGGAAAGGACTAATGAATATGAACTTCCACTATGTTTGGGATTCATAGATTTTGAAAAAGCTTTCGATTCGGTCTCCTTGTCAGCAGTACTTAAATCACTTGAACATCAAGGCATCGAAAGTGCATACATCAAGTTACTGCGAAACATTTACTCGTCTGCCACTTCTGTCATTAGACTGCATCAAGACAGTGAATAATTTAAAGTTGGAAAAGGGGTAAGGCAAGGAGATTCAATTTCTCCAAGACTGTTTTGTGCGGCCCTGGAGAGAGTGTTCCAGAATTTAAACTGGGATGAAGTTGGAATTAAAATTAATGGCGAATATCTTCATCATTTACGGTTCGCTGATGATATAGTCCTGTTTGCTTCAAGTGCAGAAGAACTACAAACCAGAATGGAAGAACTGAGTAACGAGAGTTCGAAAATAGGCCTTAAAATGAACTTAAGTAAAACAAAAGTAATGTACAACCAACATGATGCAAAGAAGGAAGTGAAGATTAACGGAGAGACAATAGGCATAGTTGATGATGAGTATGTTTACCTAGGCCAGCTTAAAACATCGAATGCAAAGTTGACTGATGAAATAAATAGAAGATGTAAAATGGCGTGGAGTTCTTTTGGAAGACTACACTTTATTTTCAAAAGCAAACTTCCAATGTGTCTGAAGCGTAAAGTTTATAATCAATGTGTCTTACCTGTAATGATGTACGGCTGCGAAACTTGGACATTGAATGCGCAAACGACTCAAAGATTGCGAGTCACACAAAGAGCAATGGAGAGGTGCATGCTAGGAATAACCAGGATTGACAGGAAGAGAAATGAATTGATTCGCGCACAAACAAAGGTAGAGGATGTAATCAAGACTGCGAAGAAGATGAAGTGGAGATGGGCCGGTCACATAGCTAGACGAACAGATGGAAGGTGGACGACAAATGTACTACATTGGATTCCTAGAGAAAAGAAACGACCGAGACGACGTCCAAATGTAAGATGGGTAGATGAAATCAAGCGTTTTTCAGGAGCTACATGGATGAGGATATAAACAGACCGAGATATGTGGAAAGAAATGGGGGAGTCCTTCATCCAGCAGTGGATAGAAAACGGCTGAATATGATGATGATGATGATGATATAGTGTAGTGAAATTGTAACAAGAGGAGACCTTGTAAGTAAGTATGTATATATAGTTTATTTGTGTGTATACCAGTAGTACGTTTTTCTAATTTGCTACAGCTCCCAAGGAAGTATTTGTCACCGAAGCGACATTCCACTTGATGGAACGTTTTTTCTCTTTTTCTTTTATATGTCACCGCGGAGGTAGCCAGAGTCATATCAGATTCATAGAAAATGGTCCCTTTTTGCTAAATCCGAAATTTGTTTAGTCTGGCGGTACCGAAGTAAGCGCAGCATCTGGAACGTTAATTTTAGATGTATATCGAATACGGTTCATCGTTGCCTGTGCAATTTTTCAGACTTAGAATGTTCGCTCATTGTACATTCTCTCTGAATCAGTGTGTACTTCTTTTCTGTATTCTGCATAACTGGAGTTCTAGCAGAAAACACTAATTTCTGGAAGAAAAGGATTGTGTTTAGAAATGTTAGAGCTTGTACCCACCTTAGCTAAAGAAGGTAAAAATCTTGCTCAAAGATCATATTTGTAGATATAATGAACATATTAGGGGATTCTTTCAAATCAACAACATTTTTATCAAACAATTCTATTGTAGTACAAAACAAGTAGTTTCTACTGTAAAAAAGTGAAGCTATCTCCGCGCCGTGAACGGCTCATGAGGGATGTGGAGGTAGCGTTCCACATATTCTCGACCTACTATACGAAGTGAGGTGCGGTGGTCAGTCCCACGCTCGACCACCTTTACCTTCCCAAGGTGCCCAGGAGTACCAAGGTCACTCTGGTGCAATTTGATAGGAGGCTGAGTGTACCTTGGAGCACCAGGCATGCGAGAAAAATCCTCCAGTGTCCTGACTGGGATTTGAAACCTGATTCGTAGTCAGACGCGACCATCTGAGCCACGGCGACTCATAGTTTATACTGTAGCCTGTGAAATGAAATACACATTTTCTTTCAAGATAGTTCAATCAGAAGCAAAGAAATCTGCGTTCGACTATCATCTATCAGAAGCTTCGGAGTCTAACGTTAGCTATTTCAAATGCTCTTCTTATAAATAGAGCATTTATCTGAAGCCTTCTTGCTCGTCAGTCACTTTTGTAGCTGAAAGTACATTCTATCAGTGTGTGCGTCAGTGTGAAAGTATATTCTATCAAAGGACTGTCAACCAGAGATGGTCAATCTCCTGGAGTGTCGATCTCCTGATGCTAGCTAGACCTGACCCTAATTTGGTGACGAACTCTGTGCGGTAGGGCTAGGTCTAGTGGAGATAGATGGCGAACTCCAGGCTGGAGGGAAGGTCGAGTGGAAGTCGACGACGAAATCCCATGCTGGAAGGTGAAGTCGAGTGCCATATAAGATGTCGATTGGAGATCGATGGCGAACTCCAGGCTGGAGGGAAGGTGGAGTGGAGGTCGACGGCGAACCCCATGCTGGAGAGAGGAGTTGAGTGCCAGGTAAGAGGTCGAGTGGAGATCGATGGCGAACTCCAGGCTGGAGGGAAGGTCGACTGGAGGTCGACGCGAACCCCATGCTGGAGGGTGAAGTCGAGTGCCAGAAGAGATCGAGTGGAGATCGATGGCGAACTCAGGCTGGAGAGAAGGTCGAGCGGAGGTCGACGGCGAACCCCATGCTGGAAGGTGAGGTTGAGGGAGGTCAGGCCAAGATGGACATCTATGTTCTGAACCACTTCGTCCAATGGGTCCTCACATGATTTAAACCCAAGACTACGTTCACAGGAACCATACTGCCAAATTGGTTTCCGGAATTCAGATAGATTTCATTTTTCTTTCCTCCAACTCGGCCTAAGCAAAAAAAAAAAAAAAGAAAGAAAGAAAAAAACACCGTAAATTCAATTTAGTTTTATTCAATTCTTCTTGTAATTCACGCTGATGAAAAATGTGGAACTAAGTTCTTTAAGAAAAAAAAGTTTAATTCATCTATTGATTCCGACCCTATAAATAAGGAGCCTTTACGTGATATTATTTCCCCATTGAAAAGACAGGAGAAAGAATGATCCTCATATACAGTGATGCTACCACTGTTTACAGGTGAAGGTTAAAATGAAAATATTATCCCGCCATGGCTATGTTGTTAACGCACTGGAAAATATTGGCATGGGGAATTCTTTTAGGTCACCTTGTTCCTCATTTTATCGTTCCGTGAACTTAACTTTTTTTTAATATAAAAAAAGAGTTAAAATGGAAAAGAAATAAAAGTGAAACGATTAAAGGGGCGTAAAGTGGCCTGGGCGTTGTACTTATGAGAAGGAGTTCTGGAGTGAGTTTGTTCGCCACTGACAAGTTCACACTCCAACGTGCCGGATTGCAAGGTCATGCAAAAGTAGATGGGAGAAAAGAGCACACCCGCCCGAGGTTACTCCTTCAGAAGCCATTGCATGCGAAGGTCATGGTCGAAAGGTCACTCGCCGTCTCTCGCCATTTTATTTGATCATACCTTCCTCGTTCAGGAAGAGACGAGGATAGCAACCACTCTTGGATGTACACACACACACAGAGAGACGAACACAAACATTTTAGAAGTTAACATGTTCGTAAATTGATCCCAGCAACAGCTAATGAAGCGTGAATGGGACTTAATCAGTTTGTGTCAATCCCTCGACATAAATAACGAACCTCATCTCATCTTCCTGCCTCTTCAGCTAAACCTGCAAGTCCACTTCTGAAATTCTGTCTAATTACTTTATGAAAATTCCCTGGTAAAGTCTTCATATGCTCTTCTCTACAGTATACCCAAGAGGATATGTTTTTAACACAGACCAGATAGCAAAACGTGTGGTTTCTCCAAAACGTTTGGTGTGCATCTGAAGAAAACTCGAGATAACCTCAATTACAATTAAGGCGGCAATCGGAAAAAAACACCCATAAGTAAAAGTTACGTATCGAGAAAACAGTGATTGAAGGTTTTATTTTTGTCATTGCCATATGGATGCTGTCATTCAACTCGCTACCCTGACCTCTGTTTACGAGATATTGAAACAAAACTTTGTACCCAATTAATTTTAGAATAGTACATCGAATTAAATATCCTCCCGAAAAAGGGTCTATAGACCTATAGGTCCATTTTGCAGCTATAGCCTCAATTGTTGTCGATTAGAATTTTGTTTATTGCCTTTAGTCATCTAGGTTCAGGACGGGATAAGGGAGGGAAAAGGATGCGGGAAGGTGTCGGTCAGAGTCTAAGTTGAAGGTGACTGAGGAAAACTCCTGGGAAAACCTCAGTCAGGATGGTCGGCCGCTGGGATTGGACCCACGACCTCTCGAATGCCACTGAGCTATGGTGGTTCAGTAATTGCTGTCGGTGTGCCTTATATACCGAGCCATGCACCTATGATATAATACTTGAACAACGTTGTATCGTTATATATAAACTAACATTTTTTTTCTTGTATATAAAATTAGCTTTAATTTACCAATGTAATAGGAAATAATTTATCTATATGTTCTTGCACCAAACTCCCTTACACCGAAACGTCGTAGTACCGAAAGTTCCTAGGCCCAGAACTGATAATAGCATAGTATCAATTGCTTTAATTTTCACACAATTACATCTTACAATTAAAACGATCAAGTTAAATACTATACAAGTAGTATTTGCATATATATGAAATAATTAGTAACATATATGCTTGTCTAACTCATAACAATATACGTAGCGTTAGGCGACGTGGCGACGCTCAGAATTAGGTATTTCCATACTCCTGAAGTTATTTCCTATACGTGCAAGTCTCTTCTCTTCTGCATGTAGCTGATGCATATAGATGTGTGCATTAAATAGATACCATAATAGTAACGACTGTGGAATTCCCCTGATTCAATAGGTAATAAGGGACACTTTCCATAAGAACAACGTCACGTGTATCCGAAAGGTAGAATGATATTGACTGGTGGCGAAGACTGGGAATTTCTCTTTTCATGAACGGCAATCATATAAAGCTGTATATGATTGATTAGCATACAGTAGAGTCTAGTTTATCCTACCTTCGCTTATCTGATATTCCGTATTATCCGATATTTTCGCTTATCCGACGATCTGCTGGCCCGTTTATGTCGGATAAGCGAGACTTTCTGTACTACGTGATCGACAGAGAATGGATTTGGTATTTACATCTAGGAAAACTCTTTAAGTTCACTATTAAATTACTATTGTGTCTCTACAGAGTCTAGGAGACGCGTTGGCTCAGCGGTAGAGCGCTCACCACTCGATCTCAGCTCATGCCATGTAGACATTGTGGTGGAAAAACGCCGTGTGCGTTGGTTTTCTCAGGGTTCTCCCACTTTCTTCGTTCCACCAATTCTCCCATTATCATCCATACGGAGTAAGTCAGAGTTACCTAAAGGCCCACAACTTTCTTTCACATGTGTTCAATTCTACAAAGTCCACAGCACAGAATACGAAACAAATTATTTGTGTTCTGTCCGAAAGTAGGTCTATAACCCGAAAATTCCTGGGAAGGGTGAACCGATTGTGGTTTGCCATTAGCTTCCATGACGACTTAACGATAGGCCCTGGCACTCACTCAACCTCAATTCACATAATCGATTAATTGTCCACATGTAGCCTGTTTTAAGATATTTCTATCATAGGGTAGCACATTGCAAATAAAACCTAAAACAAATTTAACCGTTTATCCAAAAAAGATATGCATATTCTTTTACAGGGTATATTCATGGTATACAAAATTTGATTTAAAGATTTATGAAATGTTGCTTCATCCGTCCCTAACTCTTGCAGTTGGAATGATCGTTCCTCAGCGAGCGTTATTAAATCCTACATCACGACAGTTATGGAATCAGACACACGCTATTAGAAAACGCAGTCCTTCGCATTACATAGATGGTAAATTAATATGTAATGAGTATTGAATTTGGAAGAGAAGGAATGACTCAGTTCAAAATGTTTTACGTTTTTGAGCATTGCTTAGCCGAATCGTTGAATTTTAAATTTGCATTTTTTAAAGGCATTTAGGCAACTACGGCTCAGGCCATCTAGATGATGATGAAAGAATTGGTGGAATGAAGAAAGTGGGAGCAAGCGGGAGAACCCCGAGAAAACCCACGCAAATTGTGTTTGTCCACCACAAAGCCCACATGGGACGAGCCAGTATCGAAACTATGTATTATTGTGTTGTATGGAGCAACAGGTACGTACCTAGAAATTGGTTTTGGGAGGGGCTCAAGGGCTTCCGGAAGGGTGTCCAAGGCGTGTCTGGGCATGAAATGTATATTAAATATATAGAATAACCCAAAATTATAATATTTTTTCATAAAACTCTGAGTTTTTTTGGAGGGTGTGCGTGCCCCCCCCCCCCCCCGGGCCAACCCCTAAATACGTCCCTGTGGAGCAAAAACGTAGACACAAAAGAATGAAGAAAGGAAATTGGAAGCTTTTGACATGTGAACATGAAGAAGAATGGGAAGAAAAGAAAATCAGTCGGACACAGAAAATGAGAAATGAAGAGTGCTGAAGAGAATAGGCGAGACACGATCAATACTGGAGACTATAAATAAGATAAAAAGAATATGGTTCCCACATTGGCTGCACGCAGATTGTATACTGAGGAATGAAATGAAGGCATGAAAGAGAGACAAAGAGGAAGGGGAAGAAACGAATCCAAATCATTGACAGTATTAAGGGAAATAAATCATATGCTGAGATAAAAAGAAAGATCGCAAGGATAGAAAGGTCTAAGCTTACCTTGAAGAACCTGTCGCTTTCGGCAGAATAATAATGATGACAATAATATTCCACAAGAGGTAGGGTCTATTCATACCTCATGCATCTCCTAACGAGTTTATACGATAAAGGATAAATTAATGCAATAGAACTTTCGAACGTATAACAAGACATTTTAAATAAAAATTCATACAGTCCCGCGTGGTCATTATAGAATTAGGGTCAGTTCTACAATCGACCGCTAAACTTCTAGTCAGCGCTAAGTTGAGGCCAAGTCTGATTTTGGCCAATGAGAGAACGCAAAATGAGAGTTGGGGCCTCAACTTAGCGCTCACTAAAAGTTTAGCGGTCGATTGTAGAACTGGCCCTTAATCATCACTAATAACATTATTTCCCTTCGTTAGAATTCCATAATACTGGCGGAGAAACGAAGAATTATGGGTAAGTAAGAAATTACGTGACAGACCGTGAGGTAAAGTAGTTTCAAAGGGGGAAAAAAAAAAAGAAGTTTAAGTTCATTATCTTGTCCTTGCATGCATCAGTTCAATGAATTTCCTGGAATATGACCGACAATCGTCTGCGACACTTAAGGCTTAATTCATTGATGGCGTGTCTAGCAGCCAAAGTGAGGGATAGATATGAATACTTTGACAAAAAAAAAAAAAAAAGTTCTACCCATCTTTTCAGCTGTTTTTGAAGGACATGATCACGGACCCTTTTTT
>JAGDQP010029874.1:0-23036 GCA_022664845.1 Lepisma saccharinum | reverse complement strand
AAATAATTCTGCTGGCAATCAGTTGAAAAATTAATACTTAGATATTTTTAGCTTTATAATCTTGCAATGGGGTCTAGACACTTCAATTCCAAACAAATTCCGTGAAAGTTTTAGTATATGAAACTGTTCGTCAGTCCATATATCTTACAGAATCCAAACGCACATTTACTAATTAAACTAAAGCACTTGGACCTTCCTGACACCGGGTATAAAAAATATCAGCCAACAAGAGGCTCCGGGTTTCCCAAAAATAAGCCTCTACTAGCTTGCAACACTGACTGGATAATCATCCACATTGCAGAACAACCCACGGGCAGTGGTGCGTGACACTTCGGATGTGCTTCTTCCATACACATTCACACTAGCCCACATCAGGGCAAACACACTGGTAAAAGCATAATGCCGAGCTGAGAAAAGGAAAAGTCGAAGTCCAAGCTTCCTAAAATGGATGAAAAATTAGAATTGTTGAGCATACATCACAAAACACGAAGTTGGATGGAGAACAGCATGTAATATTGGGCTTTCCTGATGGCCACTTCAGAGGTTAAGTTACATACCAAACCGGATGACACGAGGTATGTTACACAAACAAATCTGACTAAACTTTACATGTCCAACGGTTTGCAGTACTTTTCAAACTTCAGTCATTTTCTTTTATTGAGGGTAAATGATAGTTTTGCTTCATAATTAGAGAACACCGAAATAACAGCAAAGATACCACATGGGAAAATAAATGCGATTGCAGAAAACATTAATTCCCGGTAGCAAAAATCATTTAATCCTGATCTAGAGATTAAATCTACACGTCACAGATAAAATATAATAGAACTATAAGCAGCGAATTCTCATTCGTTCCTTTATTTCCAAGCCACTTGTTGTTAGTCCAGTCGAACTAGGAATGAAGTTATGTTAGTAAGGGCTGGTTTTCATGAAAGCTTGCGTTGCTTGCGATTTGGGTAAGTAGCCAATTGAAACACGTGTTCTATTGCTTGTTTTATTGTAAAGTACGTGTAACACCTATTTCAATTGATTATAGACCCAAATTGCACCCAAAACAAGCAACGCAAGCTTTCATGAAAATCAGCCCTAAGTCATGCGCGATATCTACGCCCTAAGTCATGCGCGATATCTTTTAATCTATTGTGGGCCAATAGATACCGAACTCGAACTTCATATCTTTTTTCGTTTTTAAAATCGAACGTAGAAACAATTATTGCAACTAGCTATAATACATGCGTAATTCGGCTGAACTGACACCAGATGGCAAAAAAAAAAAGAACGGTCTCGGTGCTGTAGTAAGTAGTCATTTCATACAGGAGCTAACCGCGTAGTTTCTTGCACTTTCAATGAATAGAAATACGAATCAGTTTTCATAGATGTTAATTAAAATTAGTTTTTCAAAATTCCAATGTTATTCTTCATATGATCGGTACTTTTAAGAATTGAAAATACGAAGTGTGAGTACCAGGCCCTCTTTAGGAGAAAGCCAGCGAATGATTACTTTGAAGAATGTGTATATTACGATTAGATTATTTCTACTTTTCAAACTTTGTACATAAGCTCGTGATCATCTGTCAGTATTCATTAAAAAAAAAGTAGGTTCAGAAAAATAGTTATAATGATACATTTTTTTTTGTCACTCGTCCTTTTATTGTGGATTTTATAAAGCTTGTTTTTGGGTATATATTGGCGTTTTGTAATTACATTTATAAATGAAAATTAATATGGCAACAAACCAGGGAATGTAGGCACAAAATTCTAAGTAACCCCTGATGAAATTCATGTAGTAGAAAACTTAAAAAACACAATAATGTAGGAAAATAGAATAACAGAGGGTATAAAACCATTATGAAAGAAAGAGATTACGAAACGAAAGAAAGGGATTAATTACTAAAAAAATACAAATTTTCTCCTCATCTTAATGTTCCACGCTACGAGTTACAAAGTTCGATTCCCGGCCGATGCCAATATATATATTTTTTTTTTTACAATTCTCCTTTACGTTTTTTCTTTGTACGTATAGAGAATTGCTCCATTTTGGATTCCTTTTGCATTTTACAAGTTACATTAGTTAGACTAGGTTAGAATAGTCGGGTTAGATTATTAATATTATTATTATTGTGTGTGTGTGTGTGTGTATACGCAATTTTGAAATTTTACAGAGTTCACTGACTTAGAGGCTAGAAAAATTAGATTAAATATTTTATTTTTCATTAATTACTTTCTCCCAGTTGGGAATATGACTGTCTCGGGAACGTTGTAGGAAAAGTAGTGTGATAAGATGAGTATTGTTATAGGGTATACGTCCCTGAACTTGGCACTGCCCAATTATTGGTACTACCAGGATTTTTTTTTTAATTAATTAATTAAGCTCGAAAACAATTTGGAGAAACTTATATTGTTCCGGACACATTGTTTATTGTTTCTTTGATGACTTCTGCACACAAAATACATCATTTTTGGTATTGGCTCTGGTTAAGGTTATAATTTCAAGAAGGTTTCGTTAAAGTACAAATTTAACCTACTAAAATTTCAGATCTATAACATAGCCATTCTAACCTTTAAGACAAAAAATACGATCGCTACTATTTTCACATAGAGTTGCTTCACAGGAACAAATATTTGCTAGGGGTGCCAACTACTGGGGTCAGCAATGCCAATAATAGGTACAGTCTTCAAGTCTGGAAAACGCTGTTTTCAAGAAAATCATTTTGCTGTTTTAAAGAAAAAAATAATAAAAAAAAACAACATGTTCTGCATTTGTATTGTTTCACTGTAAAATTAATTTCGGCAAAGATCAAAGACTTTACTGTTAGCCATGAACAGAGAAGTGAACCAGCAGTAGATCTGCACTTTAAGTTTCAAAACGACAATCATCTAAAAAGTTGCCAATAATTTTTACGTTTTCCCTGTATTTACTAGTGGTTCAAGTTTAAAGGTTCAAGGTATAAATGTTTTGAACACGGTTATAGAACATTTACGTATTATTATTATTATTATTATTATTATTATTATTATTATTAGTAGTAGTAGTAGTAGTAGTAGTAGTAGTAGTAGTAGTAGTAGTAGTAATTTTAGTAATAGTAAATTTAGACGTGGGTAATTTTCTTTAAAAATGTGTAATTTCTGATGCTTCAGTAGGACCATCTGGCAAAACTGCGCCTATATAAATACTGATAACGTTACAAATTGAAAAAAAAAAAGGTATGCTTCTAATTTCAGTAATTTCTGTTATTGCAAATTGATGTTTGATGTTTAAATTAATTTAAGTCTGTTGTGTCACAGTATATATAAATAATTTCATCAATTAATGACTTGTATATAATATCTTTTTTTCTTGTTTTCTGCCTTCAAACGTCCAAGAGAGCTTAGATCTATTGATCGAGGCTTAGTACCACAATTTCGTAGAATTACGAAATCTATAGTTACATCCTGGATTAATCCAGGATATATGTTGAAGCAACAGTAAATCCCTGCTTAATCTTGATCTACGGATCAACAGTGTTTTTCTGCTACCTGGCATAGATGTTATAGGTAAGAATACCAATCCTTTTCACTACATTCTCGCCACCTGGTGTTAATTCAGCAACCTAGGAATGGATTGAATCAAGTATGCAATATTTTTTTCTGCATTCGATTTTAAAAATGAAAATAAATATGCAATGCGAGTTCGGTATCTATACTTCAGTTTATTGGCCCACAAAAGATCAAAAGCGTAGATATTACGCATGGCTTACTAACAAAACTTCATTCCTAGTTCGACTGGACTAACACCAGGTGGCATGGAAGTAAATGAACGAAAGAGAATAATTCACTGCATTTATCTCTATAAATATTTTATCTATGACGTGTAGATCTAATCCCTAGATCAGGATTAAAAAGTTTTGTTCAACTGGGCATAAGAGAATTTCGAACAGAGTCATTACATGGAGTCAGATTTCTCTAATGCTAACATAAAATTAAGATGGTTTGAGACAGCAATGTGAGTAACCATGACCTCCCCCCACACACACACACCTTTCAAGAATGCGGACAGAGAAGTCAAGTATATTCTAAGAAGTTTAGCACTTTGTATTTACTGGAGTCATCTCCGCAGCAGATAAATAACTACGTAAGTTACTTATTACTAAATTAGAACAAGTATTATAACATTGCTCCCCATTTTCAATAAATTGATTGTAATTTTCAAAATCTGAATCAAAAGTATTACTGCATTATGTTTATTTGTAGTTAAAAAAGTTCAAAATTATAAATTCGATACACTTCAACGAGCAACAAGAAACACTGAATCACCTTATGCCGACATCACTGGTCACATGGTGGATTATTTGTCCCCACCCCCTCACACCTTCCAAAAATTACAACACTTTAATTTTGTATCTCTGTGCAATGTTCAGCTTATTCACGGAGAAATATTTTCTGGTTAGTCCAGGTATTCAATCGCACCTTATCGACACTTCCAAACGATTCAGCTATTCTTGATATGTTTGTCTGTGTGTTCTTTTATTCCACTATATCCATGAAGAATACGACTTGATTAGTCTCGTTTGTAAGTCTGTTTCATGGTTGTCCCCTTGGCTTCTTCTTTCCCAAGACACGTCACGTGACAACTTTCATCCTATCATAGTAACTGTGACCAATCGTGACCTGGGAGCGCAAGCTGGATCGTCTGCTGAAAACCCCATCTGTTGTTAATCTATGTGTGTTCCTGAACAGAAAGAGAATATTTGATAATGAAAAATGTAAATATTATAAAGGATACTATGAAATAAAGTAGTAGTATTTCACCGCGAGCGCTACCCAATGAGGAAAGTGTAGGTCTCTTTGCCTACCTTATTTTACCGCATAATTCAAACCAATCATAGTACTTCGATATCAAATGAACTGAAAAAGAAGGTTAAAAAATATCTCGAATCATCCGAAAGTAATGCCAGCTTGGTTTGGACAAATATTGATATTTCTACCCAATCCCCATCGTGTATGTTAATATGTATTTGCGAAGAGTTTTATATTTATCATAGATTCAATGACATTTTATCCATGTCTTTGAATGGAATCATAAAAGAGAGAAAACGAGATAGCTAAAAGAACGAGATGAAATGCAGAGACGAATGCTCGCAATAAAAACGTTAAATATATTAGTTATATCATGTCATATCTGGATAGGTGAACGGTAATGTTTATTAAAAGCGGAACCAGGACTTACATAACTAAACGAGAAAGAAAGCTACAGCAAATTGGGCAACACAAACATGTACCTCTTTAACCGACTCGAGTCATTGCAAAAAGATGGAATGAAAAGGAATCTGATCACTTCATCATGTTATGCTCCCTTCATAAACCTGCAACCCAGTCGAAACAATGTATATTTTTGGTTCACCTATCCTTGTGCTTGTCCTTTGTATTGTTCATAGATCTATTGATTCTAATTACAAACACACACATTGGTACACACTTAGAACCATATACCATTCCTTCGGAATTCTTTATCTACGCTATTAGATTAGCAAAAGTCGTTCTGAAACCTTTCTCCATCTGGGCCGTCCAGGTATATCTTCCTCTTCTATATTCTTTAACCTGTGAATTTCCGACATCATTGAGTGTCGGTTACAAAAGTCAACCAAATTTAAACAAATGCTTTTCCAACCACTATTAAGCATTATTTACAAATTCAACCAAACTCATTCGGTCTCTTTGCCTATTTTGTGTCCTCCTATTGTTTCCCCATAGTACTGTTTACCTACGGCATTAAAGTAACCCATCAATATAATACATGTATCCTTCTTTTCTCTTTAAATCAACGTTTCCAGATATTCGGAGTTTAATCGACATAATCTAACACACTTTCAATTGTGAGGATCTATATTTGCATTCGTTCTTTCTTCTTCGGTAAAGGCTTATCATTATCACGTGCTCATTGGTGTATGTAGTCTACTTTCATGCCCTGCTTTATCAGATGCTTCTCAACGACGACATCTATCGCATTACTTTCTTCGCTTTCTGTTCCCGAATTAAACATCCTATATTTTTCATCTCGATTTCACCAGTTTTTTTTTCACAAATCATACCGCATTCTTATGGTTTAACTTCAATTCCTCTTTCAGGTTTTTTCACTTTGCTCTTAGCAGTGACGTGACATTCAATGTTTCAATTATTAACTTTACCTTTCCTCCTATGTTGTTGTTTTTTGTACTCTATTCTTTTCTTTCTATTTTCCCACAATAACTTCTTCCAAGTCATTCTCCCTCTCCCGGAGACCACGGATAGTTTACCCACGGAATATTTCGTCTTGGGAATAATCTTTGGGCTACAAATTTTAAGTTAACTTTTAATCATCTAACAAGAAAACATACTGATGGGGCAGAAAAAACTTTTATTTTTTTCTTCCATCATGGTTAGAATGTCAAAATATGTTCACATGCAAATTTTAGCAACTCGAGAGCAATTACTTTGCGAGATATCGATGATATAATAGATTCTTGTTTTTGGAGAGTGAAGAAAAAGTGTGAAAATACCCTTATATTTGTAAAATGCTGAAGGAAATGAAAAACAAATAAAAATAGTAATGGGTACTGCGTGGAAGGCGCTACCTGTTGGAGGGTATATTCTTCACGGCAGCCATCTTGATGTCCACCATGATGAATCTCGATTGGCTTTCTTAAATAAGAAGGGGGTCGTGTAATATGTCATTCTGGTCTAGAATTTTACGGAAAACAAGTTTCTGAAATCAGTTTTACTGTAAATGTATTATTGTGAGAAATAACGACGTTTGATATTAGTATGGACTAATGATGCAATAAACTGAAATCATCATTTTGTTTTAAAATAATGAAGGAATTGAAACATCCATCCATACAAATTTTTCCTAATTATATTGCCATTTGGGTATGCATTTGTATGTATTTAGTTTACATTTCCTACATTATTTCAAAACAAAATGGGTGTTTACACACTACTGAATCATTAGTCCATTTTAATGTCACACACCGTTATATCTCATAGTAATACATTTACGGCAAAACTGACTTCAGAAACGTGTTTGTTGTAAAATTCTAGCCCAGAATGATATATTACATGACCCCCTTCCTATTTAAGAAAATCAATCAGAATTCAATATGGTGGACTTCACGATGACGGCCGTGAAGAACATACCCTCCAACATGTAGCACCTTTCACCCAGTACCCATTACTATGTATTTGCTTTCCATTTCCATCAGCATATTTAAAAAATAAGGGTATTTTTACACTTTTTCTTCACTCTTCAGAAACAAGAATTTGATTATTATATCATTGATCTCTCGCAAAGTAATTGCTTTCGAGTTTCCAAAATTTGTATGTGAACATATTCTGGAATTTTAACCACGATGGAAAATAAAATAGAAGTTTTTCTGCCCCATCAGTATGTTGCTTGTAAGTAGATTTTCATAATTTAATCCAATGTCTTGTTTCGCAATTTAGACGTAGGAAAGTATGTCTGCATAATAATTAGGTCCTTCTTTTTTCTTCTCAGATAACATTATTTGGTTATTCATATCAGATAACATATATATTTCACTTTCAAGAACTTGTTTTTAGATGTTTTATTACAATAAATTAACCAGATGTCTCCACTTCCAGAGGAAACATCGTGTAACTTTGTTCTCAATACATTTGGAATCTTCTCATATGTCTCCAAAATTCTTCAAATTTTCGCTTTTAACAGTCAATTTCATAAATTTCACTGTTTCGATTCTGAAAAGTAAAGTAAAAATAAATGAATTAGTCTATTTTGTTGTCGCTAAGAAGATATATGAGAGGTAGGGATAGATTTTAAATGTCACCCCACATATTTAATATTAAGTGAGGCATTTACAGATTAGTGAAGTACTTTAGGGCAATACCTTTACGAACATGGTTTATTCACGACTCTTATAGTTTGAAGAAAAATGTTTCATGATACAACACATATAGACACTAACTTTTACTTACTGCTGCTCACCACAAAAAATAGAAACCAAATAGAATTAAAAGCGACAATAAGAAAATTTAAATCTCAGTTTCCAAATAATATCTACAATAAGCATATGCAACTACAATTGATTTTTTTTTACAAAGACAACAGTAGTCATTTATATTTTATTTAATAGAGCAAGAAAAACACCTTCCATGTGACCAGATTATATCAGAAATGTATTGAAATACAACAAAACATGGAATTTGGAAGGTTTTTCTCTTCCTTGCTCTCATGAAAATAAAATCAGAATTGACTACTGTTGTTTTGCAAATACTGTTATACAATATGGCGTTTTCTTAACACCAGTCCCGCACCTGTCCGCTCTGTCCGTTTTCTTTTCTACCAGTTGAAACGCTTTTGCGAAAAGTACTGCTTTTCTATTGTGTTTGTGTTGTTATTGTACATCTGTTTCAATAATCTACCATGTAAGTATCCTTTTTTTCTACCTGTTTTACCATTATATTGCTTCAGATACAGGACTTCTCGCTTACATAAAGTGGATATTTTTTCCCATGCTCTTTCAGAAGACACTGAAAAATTAAATGGATATAAAATAATGGCTATACATATACGTAAGTACATATAGGAGGCCAGGTAGGCAATATAATAGGTGAAGTTTAAATAGAGAGGATAGGAATCGTACTTCGTAGTTTCTTGACGAAGATCACGTGCAGAATTTCGCAACTAAAACTATAAACTTACTTACATATTTCGGATTATGCCATCCTCAGTAGAAGACAAGAAAAAGTTTCACTGAATACGTAAGTGGCTGATTGGAAGAGGCAGAGAAACAAAATGGCGGACGTCTACATCAAATAGTTTTTCTCTCTTTCTTCCAATTGTTCACTGGTTTGTTCAGTGAACTTTTTTGTCTCCTACTGAGAACGGCATAAGCCGAAATATATAAATGACTTTATAGTGTTAATTGTGAAATTATGCATGTTAACTTGGTCAAGAAATTAAGTTAGTACAATTCATCTTTCTACATATTTCACCTATTATATTATAAGCTGCAAGTAAATTCTTTCCTCGAAAATTCACCTTATAGAAGAATAAGGTGAGAAAGGTAGAATAAAAAGATACTTATATTATAGAATACCAAGAAAGGCATACACGAACTTCACAGAGACAACAGAGAAGCGGCAACGTTTCGCAAAATCGTTTTCATATGATAGGAGAGAAAATGGCCAGAGCGGACTGGTATCTGGTACGAGACTTCTAATAAGGAGACGTCATATTGCCAACTGAGGTGCGTAACAGTGTGGCCAGCGCATGGACCCTATGAGGGGCTATCACGTTCCACTGTTCTACACTCTTTAATGGCAATCCAGAACTTCTAAATTTTACTAACTTCCCAAAATCGATAAACCTGGTAATCCCGGCAGACCTATCGTTTCCAGTATTGGCACTCGGAATGAAAGAATGATCTGCCTTCCTTGACCACCATTTCCTACCAGGCTTTCCCTTCATACATCAAGGATACCATCCACTTACTTTCCACAATACATTCTACCTCTGATCCTCTCCTACCTGACACCATCTTAGTTACAGTATACGTGACATCACTGTATACCAACATTCCGCACACACATGGTCTCGCAGCCCTTGAATACCTTGACACACGCAAGTCCTCGTAAATCTAGCACACCATTTCTACTTCATCAAGCCCAGTTTTCCTCTCCATGAACAACTTCACCTTTGAGAATCGTAAGTTTCTGCAAATCAAAGGCACTGTCATGGTCACTCGCATGGCCCTTTCTACGCCAACCTTTTCATGGGACATCTGAAGACCCAATACCTCAACTCCACAAATCTCTAACCTTTCATCTGGCTTTGTTATATCGACGATATTTTCTTAATCTGAACCAACCGATAAGAGTCACTGGAAACATTTTTGCAAAACCTCAACCGCACCTTTCCCGTCAAATTAACTTGCTCCTTCTCGAGGGAACACATAACTTTCCTTGGTGTGGATGTCAAGCTCAAGCACAGTAGACTTGAGAAGGATGTTCATATCAAACCTACCGACATTATGCAATATCTCCATTTTAACAGCTGTCATGCATACCATACCAGACGATCTTTCACATACGCTCTTAATGTCCGGGGCTCCCGCATCTGCTTCTCTGAACATCTACTTCACAATTATTTCAATACCCTCTCTTCAGCTCTCGCTGACCGTGAATACCTCAAACATCTCAACGGTAAACAACTGGACATTGCTAGAAATTATGCCAATTCCAATCGGTCTCCCGACGAAGCTCCTTCCGCTCCCAAACTTCATACCCAGTGCCACCCCAGCGTTCAGGATCTATAAAAGCTCCTCACACTGGCGCATCCCATACTCACTGCGTCACCTGAAACTGAAATAGTTTTCCGTCGTGTCCCAAAATAATCAACCACAGACTCCTGAATCTCAACACGATTATCAACAGAACTGGACTAATCCTGCCCTCTCCCCCAAACCTGGCAATTCCAATAGACCCCGCTGCAAAACCTGTCCTATTTTTGATCCCAGTCTAAAAACCTTCGAACATACTGTAACTGACAAAGACGTACTCTTTCCGACACTCCGGCAGTTGCATATGTTCCAATCTTATTTATATCCTACTCTGTAATCTATGTTCCACCTCATACATTGGAGAAACCCAAATACTCTAACAATCCGCATCAACAACCATCGCTACTTCTCCAAATCACACCTCCCCATACCTGAACACACTTCTTATCACGGCTGCATCTATGACGAAACCTTTCGAGTCGGCATCCTGAAAATTCTGAACTCTGACTCACCTGTCACAGTTAGAAAGAGAGATAGAAGCAGAAAGAAGTACATCTCTATTCTTTCTGCCAACTATGAATCCGACCTCAACTGCAGTTTCTTCTTTTTCTTCTTCTTCTTCTTCTTCGTTCCCTCTCTAGTTGCACTGTTATTCTATTTTTCAATATTGTTTTTTATTTTCTCTTTCCCCTTCATGTTTATTATTATTATTATTGTTCCCCCTCCCCCTCTGATTCTTTACCCCGTTATTCTTTCGGAAGCTCCTTAAATACTTCTAGTAATCTCCGCAATTCCTTCTCCATTTGGTGTTTTCTCCGATCCATCTAGTCATTTTCCTCCCTGCATAATTTGGCGACCTAGCATCAGTTGGCAACATAGCGTTTCCTTAGCACAAGTCCCGTACCAGTCCACTCTGTCCATTTTCTATCCTACCATTTAAAACGCTTTTGCGAAATATTACCACTTTTCTATTGTGTTTGTGAAGTTCGTGTATGCCTGTCTTGGTATTTTATAATGTAAGTCTTCCTTTTTTTCTACATTTTTACCATCTGATATATTTCAAACAAGGGTAAACAAATGTAAGAAAAAGGGTATTTACATTATAGAACACGAACTTCACAATCTCAGTAGAAAAGCGGCAACGTTTCACCAAAGTGTTTTCACATGAGCAGAGAAGCTGGACAGAGAGAACTGGTACAGAACTGGTGCTAAAGGGTCAACACCTAGTTTACTCAATTGTACTCGAACTGACATAAATGTATTAGCGCATAGTTTTACAAGTATAAAGTAATTTTTAAATACATTGAACTACCGATTATTCGTGACTTTCTCTATATTAAAATTTAAAAATGAAATCTTTTGTGACTTAAAAAAAGAATCTTCACAGACGTGGTTGCAGCTAAAGTTAGGAGCATGAAGCTTCTTTTCTTGGACCAAAATCTGCAAGTTGACTTCAACATCAATTATTTCTCAGTACTTTCCTTCTTCTACCTTCTTCTCAGCTTCGCCTTCATTATCATATTTTGACGGCGAGGAAAATAAGTAGTCAAAATAAGTTTAAACTCCTTCAAAGGTGTAGACTATTTTGCCCTATATTGCATCATGGTGCCAATAAATGTCAAATTTGCATTTGACTTTTTTCTTTTTAATTTAGAAATCGGGGCCCAAAGCAACCGGGGAGGAAAGTTTTATTTCGGGGAGTGTCCGAAAACTCGATGACAAATGGTCACCTTACTCTTACAGAACGTAAGTTAACATCTAGAAGTCTTACAAATATTTCTGGATGTAAATATCCTTACTTGAAATGGTAACTCTTAGTATGTTCATCAATAATTCCCCTTCAGCCACACCGAATACTAACCCATCGTACACTATGTGTCTATGGCACTTAAATTGGGACTTTAGAGCCGAATTACTAAGCTTTAATTTTTTTAACTTTTATGCCAAAAAATTACTTAAATGGGATGTGTAAATGAATGTTCAAATTTTACTTTCACTAAGAAGAGCTTACTGTCACTGGTGGATGCGTTGTATCGCTCGTCGCTTTGTAATTAAAGAGTCCGGTGTTCGATATGCGATTGAAATATTTCTGAATTAACTTGGAAATATAGGCTAATACTTATAATGTCATCTCCAACCGATTGGGTCTATTACTAAAAGTTCACCTTGTCAAGTAAGTTTTGGCAATAAGCCTGTCTGCAGGCAAACCACCGATCACCATCAAGTAGAGTTTATGAATTTAAGAGTTTAAGAGTCCAAAAATTCTTCAATCTTGACCAAAACCTTCTAAAGACAGTTAAATTGTTTACAATCAATGCTTAAAGAAACATTATCTTTGATAAGGATAGATAGATAGCAACGCTTTAGTAGCATGTAACAATTAAGCCAGTAAATATTGTTAACAAAAGTACAGCCATAGAAACAAGTTGGATATTTGTTCAAGTATTTTTAAAAAACAAAAAGACATTCACATTAATATAATTCAATTTTATTTTGATCAAGATTTTATTTTGTGAAACAATGTTTATTCTCCGACTGTAAAAATGTCAATACACAGTGAAGGTAATTTATTTGTAAATTTAGTAATTAGAATAGTAATTTTCAAGTGCATTATCTCAGTAAGGTCAGTTTATCATCACTGTTTTACATTGATTGCTAATTTTGAGTGTAGTTTTCTGCTTGTACATGGTCATAGAGGAACTAAGTACTTGATTGACTGTTTCTTTGGCTGTAGAAGATTTCCTTTAACTTCTTATTAACCCCACATAATTTGCAGAAAATGTGGCAAAACTTTTGACAAGACTTTAGATTCTACCCTGGACCTTTCTGTTAGTATCTACAAATTAGGTTAGGTTATATTATATTATTTCTAAATCAGTTACTTTAAGTCGTCTTCAGTTTAAAGTATCTAAAGTTCAGTCTGTAAGTATCTAAAGTCTATCCAAACTCTTTTCCTCAGTACTTAACATAGTAACAGAGTTAAGGCCGAGAGGTCTCACTCAAAGGAAGAATACTTACTGCTTAAATTAGTACCCACGTCTGAGTGAGTCCATATCACTCAAACGCGCAATTATTTATTTGTGGCAAGGCTTGTCAAAGCTTTTTCCACGCCTCACTAGAATGCCTTCTAATAACAAATAACATAAAGTATTTAATGGTAACACTCCTTACCAACTTAGAATAAACCAATATCTCTCCAGTTTGTTTTATGTATAGCTTATTGTGTCTTTATTGTCCACTTTTTAAAATTAAAATAAACATATGAGGGCGGGCTGACAAATAGTGGGCCTACATATGAAGGGGATGTCACACAAGCACCACTGTCTAGGATTCTTCAATATCGTTTCCATGTGAAGATCTTTAAACATGAAAGTTAATTAACTAACAAGAGGATGTTTAGCAATCATACTTTTTCAGACGTAGCCTTCTCGTATATCGAAATCAAAAATAATATAATTTGTTGGACGTTTACGCTTTTTCAGATGAAAAGGTAGTAATAAACTGCCCCCTCAAATAGTGCTTTCCAATCTGTAATATTTGAAATGTTGATACTTCAGTTTAAGAACACGTTTATTTTTATTGATATGTTCATCAAATTAAAATGAATTGGTTCTGTATGAAGCGCACTTCAGTGGATGACTATTGACCATATACCTTGTAATTAAAATGTATGAAAATTCCATAACATGTTGAATATAAAATTTACTCGGCCAAGGCCAGCGTCGACCCAAGGGTATTTATTTACTACAAGGGAACATTAATTTTGGCGCCCATTCCTCACCACTGATTTCACCTTTATTGTTAGCTTTCGTGAAAAGTCTTAGTATTAGTGTTAATTAGCTTTAATTTTCTGAGGCTGTCATCAATTTATTGAAATTAAGGCAATAAAAATATGGTAGAATATACTATTTCTTTCAGGCATGCTTTCGAGGGGTCTTTGGGTGAATTTTCAACCGCTTCCCCGAAAGAATTAGTCTCAACAATTTTATTACTCACACGCATACTGAAATACGTATATAATAGCACATTCCATGAGTATTCCTCATGTTAATTTGAGATTAACTAAGGAACTGCGACATATTGTTAAGTAACATTATTATTATTTTACATTTTAGTACACTTGAGTCAATATACATTATTTATAATTTTCGTGAGCACCCACGAATGCAATCATTTGAAAGAAACACTGGTAGAGTATCAGACTATTAGTACAATGTAAACAAAAAACTTTTGAGTTTTTATCATTTATTGATAAATTTGCACAGAAATTCTCAGGAAACTGATATACAAAACATTTATATACACGTACAGTACGAATAAATAAACAAACTGTAAATGTGTTTGCAACATTAAAAGATGGTGGTTCAAATTAGGAAAGAGTTTTTGATTAGTAATATAAAAATTAAATTAATTGTGTGGAGGGGCAACAGCACAATAGCTTACGCCTGTCTCGAGTAATAGAGTAGTAATTATGTACAAAATGCAATACAGAAACAAGTTCTACTTAAACAGAAAGGCATGAAAAACGCATACACTTTTTAATTTACAAGTAAATTAACTTCATAGATTCAGTTTAAGGAAAATGTACAACTGTTGATTTCAGCTTTCTAAAACTAACTCTTCTGGCTTTCAATTTTACGAATTTTCTTACAATACTACTTGTATCTTATAAATTCAGTAAATCAGTTTTACTTGCCATAGTGGCCAGGCTATATAAATGTTCTTGAGTTATACTTGATCTCAAATAGATTTTAAACTGGCATCGTTGAATTGCTGAAAACTGTCTACAGCAATGAAACCTTATATCGTCCAAATGTTTTCGTTTGACATCGTCGATTCCGTGATGCTCTGGAAAATGTGTCAGAAGGTCGCAGTGAGGGGCGTCCCACATCCATTCAATGTTTGTTATCTTCTTCGACTGGAGTTGGTACACAAGAAATTTATTTCTGAAAGTAAAACTGTTACTACAGCTGTGTATAGAGCCAGTTTGTATCACTTGCTAAAGAGACTACGACGAGTGAGACCAGAGGTGATTGAATTTAGTGGTTAATTCCTTCAGTAGGACAATGCGCCAAGCCACAAAGAAAATTGTTGTCCAATTGTTTTTCCTCAGAAAGGAGTGACTGTGTTAAACTACTCTTCTTATTCTTCAGATCTGAAACAGGATGACTATTGTTATTCCCTAAATTGAAGTTCCACCTGAAGAGTCAACGTGTTGACTACATTTTGGAAATTCAAGCTGTGACGTGGAACCTAAACACAATCCCAAAAGAAGATTTCCACAGGTGCATGCATCCAGCAATTATACAGCTGTGTCACTAACTATGTGACCTTAGGATGTATATACAATGAAGACTAACTAAGGCTTTTGCTAAGTCTTACATATTTACACTTTTTATTAAAACTGTGTAGAAACTTAGGAGATACATTATATATCAAACCCCAAAGCCTGAAACTCCGATATATAACACCGAAGCTCTCAAACAACTTTCCGATCATACCCTTTACCGTCCCCTCGAGGATGATCCCACCCAATCGTTCCTTAATAAAATCTTCACCTACCACCAAGCACATGGACCCCATGAGGAACTTTCGCGTTCCACTGTCTCCACACTCTATCCTGACAATCCCAGGAATCCTAAATTTTATCTACTTCCCAAAATCCATCAACCTGGTAATCCCAGCAGACCCATAATTCCAGTATTGGCTCTCCCACTAAAAGAATCTCCGCCTTCCTTGACGACCATCTCCAACCGTTTGTCCAGGCTCTCCCTTCCTACACCAAGGATGTAAACCACTTCCTTTCCACAATACATTCTACTTCTGATCCTACCCCACCTGACACTACCTTAGTTACAGTTGACGTGACGTCACTGTATATCAACATTTCCCACATCCATGGTATCACTGCCCTTGAACACCTTCTTGACACCCGCCCCAATCCTCGCAAACCAAGCTCACCATTTCTGCTTCAGCTAGCCAAGTTTGTCCTCACCATGAACAACTTTTTTAATTGAGAACCACAATTATCTGCAGACCAAAGATAATCGTACGGCTTCTTCGTACGTCAACCTATTCACGGGGCACCTGGAGACCCAATACCTCAACTCCACGCTTCTCAAACCTTTCACCTGGCTTCGATATATCGACGATATTTTCTTGATCTGGACCCACGGACAAGAGTCTCTGGAAATATTCCTGCAAAACCTCAACTGCAGCTTTCCCGCCAAATTCACTTGGTCGTTCTCCAGGAAACACATAACTTTCCTTGATGTTGATGTCTGTCTCAAGCACAATAGACTTGAGACAGGCGTTCACATCACACCTACCAACAGTATGCAGTATCTCCCATCCAACCATATAAAACACTCTATTCTATATACGCTCTTGCTGTTCGGAACTCTCTCATCTGTTCCTCTGATGATCTACTTCAAAATTATTTCAGTATCCTGTCTTCAGCTCTCACTGACCGTGGATGTCCGAAATGTCTCATCCGTAAACAACTGGACTGTGCCAGAAGTCACTCTAACTCCAACCGACTTCCTCGCGAAGCTTCCTCCGCTCCCAATCTTCTCACCCACTACTGCCCTAGCCTTCAAGCCCTCCAAAGGTTCCTCAACCTGGTGCACCCCGTACTCACTGCGTCACCTGAAACTGAAAGAGTTTTGCAGTAGTGTCCCAAAATAGTCTACGGCAGACCTCTGAATCTCTACGCGATTCTCACCAGAACTTGACCAATCTCGCCCCCTGTTCCCAAACCTGACACTTGCAATAGACCCCGCTGCAGAACCTGTCCTATTTTTGATCCCAGTCTGACCTTCGAACATCCTGTCACTCAAAAAAATGTACTTTTTCTGACACTGGCAGTTGCAAATCTTCCACTTTTTATCTCCATCTATTCTTTCCGCCAACCATGAACTCGGTCTCAACTGTCTGTAACTTTTCATTCTTCCTTCTTCTTCTTTGTTCCGCCTCTAGTTCTAATTTTCTATATTGTTTTTCCTTGTTCTCCCCTTCAACTTCGTTATTATTATTATTATTATTATTATTATTATTATTTCCCTCCCCTCTGATTCTATATCCTCTCATTCCTTCAGGAAGCCCCTTCCCAGCTTCTAGTAATCGCACTTTCTTCTCCATTTGGTGTTTTCTCCATCTAGCGATTTTCCCGCCTCCATAACCTGGCCAAACTATCATCCAGCATCAGTTGACCAATATGGTGCTTCCTTAACACCAGTCTCACACCTGTCCGCTCTGTCCATTTTCTTTCCTACCAGTTGAAAACGCTTTTCCGAAACATAACAACTTTCCGTGTGGGTTTGTGAAGTTCCTGTACACCTGTCTTGATATTCCAACATATAAGTACCTTTTTTACCATATATATATATTTGGAGCCACAAATCAACTTATTCTAGACACTTTCCAATAAACTTCATACTATCCTTAAACACTTCCGTCCTCCCTCAAACAAGGACCCACCTCCACTTCCTAGCAACCATCCTCTCGAACATTACATCTCCTCTGTTATCTCTGCCAGCAGCAATAGTGATTTCTCACATCAGATGACCAACCAACCTAACCTAATCCATAACCAACGCAAAGCCCTTGTAGAGCTACGTGAGCACCATAACATAATGGTCCTCCCAGCGAACAAGAAGTCCACTACAGTAGTCTTAGACAAAGCTACTGGAGGTTCCAGGAGGCTTACCGTCAACTATCTGATCCAAGCACCTACAAACCCACAGCTGCAGACCTAACCTACACACACCAACAGAAAATTTCCGATTTCAATACCGCTAATGGTCCTCGTGAGGGCATATCTGAAATGTCCATAAAGTACCTAACCCTGGAAGTCCACGTATCCTTTTACCTATTACCGATGATCCACAAACCAGGTAACCCAGGCAGACCCATTGTAGCCAGCTATAATTCTGCTACTGAATGCATTTCCACTCTTGTTTACCCCTTCCTTCCTTCAACCACATGCTCAAGCGCTGCCTGCCTACATACGCGACACCTACTATCTCTTAGAAATCATCCGTTAATTACCGTCTCTTTCTCCTGACATACTGCGTTGTACCATAGACGTTACTTCCTTATATACCAACATTCCCCATGTCCATGGCTTAGTGCGACCACGGTGGCTCAGTTGGTAGAGCGCTCACCTCTAGTGCTAGGGGTCGTAGGATCGATCCCAGCTCATGCCATGTGGGCTTTGTAATGGACAAACACCGTGCGTGTGGGTTTTCTCGAGGTGCTCCAGTTTCCTCCCACTTTCTTCATTCCATCCATTTATTCCATCATCATCTATACGGCCTGAGCCATAGTTGACTAAGGCCTTAAAATAAATTTAAAAAATTCCATGGCTTAGCTGCTTTGGAATTTTTCCTTAACTAGAGACCCAAGCCTCATATGCTAACCACAGCTTTCCTTCTTAACCTTGCCAACCTAGTTCTCATATGCAACAACTTCACCTTTACGACAAACACTACCTTCAGATCAGAGGTGTAGCCATGGGTACGAGAGTGGTACCATCCTATGCTAATCCGTTTATGAGCAAGTTCGGACATGATTTCCTGCAAACTCACCCCTTGACTCCACTACTTTGGAAAAAGTTTTTGGATGATATCCTGATGCTATGCACTCATGGTGAAACAAGTCTCAACACACTCCGAGAACAGCTGAACCAATTCCATGTTGTCCAGTTCACTTGGTCCATCTCTAACAAAAGAGTCACATTCCTTGACGTGGACATCACTTTAGAAAGCATCACCCTTACTACTTCCGTTTACATTAAACCTACCAACAACATTCAGTATTCACATTACTCAAGTTCCCAACCTAACCACACCAAGAAGGCGATTCCATTCTCTCGTGCCCTCAGAGGACAACGCCTGAATATCACCAACTAAGCTACTGAAACTTACAACCAATGTCTCCAGGATGCTCTGGTCAACCGTGGCTACCTACCTAAACTTGTAACCAAACAGATTCGCCGTGCATCCTCACACATTCAACCCACTCAAACCTGCAACTCGAATCTCTACCCACCGGCTCTAATCAGCCATTTCCATCCTAAACTAACCAAGGTCAAACAAATCCTACACTCTCATTTCCACATTCTCCAATCTGACCCAGACACAAGATCAGTATTCCCCACCAAACCGAGATTAGTTTTTCAGCATCCCTCTAACATAAGAAACATCTTGGTCCTTACGAATTCTTCCTGTTCATCACCGCAAACCGGCGCCCATATATGCAAGAGATCTGCTTCATTTTCATCACTTCTCCCACAGTCACTCTCAATACTGCTAGTGGCCGGTACACCCTCAATCTCAAGGGTACATACCACACCTCTAATGTAATATACATCTTAATCTACAAGTTCTGTAAAGCCTTTTAGGTGGGGAAACAGGTGGTGCTCTTAACATTTGTATTAACAACTATCGTCACTTTTGCACTATCAACAAACCGGATGCCCCAGTATCCTTACACACCGAGTCACACAGCACCAATTTTGATCTATCTTTCCTGGTTGCCATAATACACATTTTGTCCCCTACGACTAACACCTTAACACGGCGTCTGTGGAAGGGTGCCTTTATTCATGGTTTGAGCACGATAATGAATCCTAACCATAATCTTTAATAACTGTAATCCTCCCATTGCTCTGCATTTTCAACACATTTCCTTCCACCATCCTATCCCGAACTTACACGCTGTACAGTTGTCAATTGTTCCAAGGTCCTGAAATCCACGCGCTATATAGCAATCAATTGTTCTCCAAAATTGATGCGTCGTCTGCTAAGTGGTACCACTGTCGCCCTAGTCTTTTATTCAATCTGTACGTGTTCATCTTTTCTTCTACAATCAAGAATACGGTCTTAATAGACCGAAATATCTAGTCATTTGTATATTTATGTTTGTGAGTGTGTATTCTAATATGCAACAAATAAGCTGTAAGTAAATTTCTTTTTTTTATCATAAATTTACATTAAATTGCACTTCCGACTTTCTTTGTGTTGGTGATATATAGGAAAGGATTTGTACTTACGTAATATCTTGACGATAATCACGTACACAATTACACACACAACACTATAAAGTCACTTATAATTTTCGGTTTCATCTGTCATCAGTAGTAGACAATAAAGAAGTTCACTTGAAAGAGGTTCACAATTTAAAGTCACTTTTCCTTCACGTTACATCACTTTATTTCACGTATTATTGTCTATCTACCCTTCTTCTATATGTACTTTATATGTATATATATAACGTGGAAAAGAAGGTAGAAAAAGGCACTTACATTAGAGAATACAGGCGTAAACAAACTTCACAAACACAATAGAAAAGCCACTACGTTTCGTAAAAGTATTTTCACATGGTAGGAGAGAAAATTAACAGAGCAGATTAGTACGTGACTTGTGCTAAGCAGACGCCATGTTGTCAACTGATGCTGGGTAACAGTGTGGCCAGGCTATGGAGGCGAAAAAATGAATAGATGGCTCGGAGAAAACTCCAAATAGAGAAGGAGGTGCTGGGCGTTCTAAAGAAATAAGATATGTACGTATATATTAAAGGGAGTCCAAAATTTATATTTCGGTTCTTGTTCCAAATCCCGGATTTCCTTTTCATTCTGAAAATGTGTTTCCATCTAAAAACTGGAAACAGGCTATTTGAAAGCCTGGAACTCAAAAACAAATATATCGTACGTGCTTTCAAACTCTAATTTTGGTGTTCCTTTTAATAGCGAATAATAAAGTAGGAAAGTTTATATTTGAATGAAGTACACCGAGTAAGATTCTTGATGAATGCCAAAGTTCGAAGAAAGCAATAACGTTGGTTGAAAAGAAACACAAAGATTTATAGCAAACTCCAAAATTGCTATCTTAGTAATCACATAAGTTTTATGAAAAATTGAAAACATGATTTTAAAAAGAAAAACGGTTTGTTAAAAATTTCAGAAGAAAGTTTAAAATTAATAAAAAATTGTTTTGGTTTCCTCAAAATCTGTGAACTAAAGAATCAAGCTTTATCTATTTCTAAGTAAAGAGTTAAAGTGCATGATCATGATATATCGCTGAACTAACTTTAGTTATACATTTTTTTTTTTTATCTTAACGAAATGAACTAGAAAATAATATTCATGGAAATTTTACTTCAAACAGAAATGTAAGCCAATGCTTTAACAGAAATATGTCTTTGCCAATTATTTCATAGATTGCGATATGCTGTAGACAATTGAGTTATACATTAAAACTTGCTGAATCGGCAATAATCTTTCAGTTACACTCTTTATTTTGTACTTCTGAAAGCAGTTTCATTTTTCTTTATTTTCAGAGGTGTGATGCGGGGAGATTGACGGAACTTTTTTTTATTATTATTTGCTTCGGGCCAAAGAGGACTCCGATTTCTCAGAATACCTGTCAAGTCTGCCTCAGGAGAAAGAGGAAGCAATAGCAACTTCAGTCTCAATAGATTCTTCATTCAGCTCTACTTCGAAAGGAGGTCTGCTCCTCTACGAAGATTAGGACCCAACACCATCCTTTAGATGAGTTTCACCGTTGGGCGCGATGATGGTGAGTGAATATTTGTCTTAAGTTTAGAAGATTCCTTAAAGAGCAATTGGGTTAGTACCAGTGTGCTGGATTCGAAATAAAAAGATCAAGGATTTCATACGGTGTAAAGTCATTCTAATCAAACCTTGCTTTAGTTTTTATTCAAGCCAAGGCGACCTTGAGGCAGTTCCTTGAATTACGCACAAATCAAATGGGAGTATCGTGATAAAGTATCCGTAGAAATAAAATTTTAATATTTTAAAAATTTACTTGGAAGGAGTAAGCTTGTTTGTACTGTTACGTGCTAGCTCAGATATTAAATGTGATGTGTTCCATATAATTTTGATGTAGCTTAGATGTTTCTTACTCTCAGGGTTATCTTCAATATGGTTATCTCATATGCGTTGTGGGCTGATACAATGAGTGTATATAATCTCTGGGTTTCCCTTCTTCAGATGTGTTTGTAGGCCATTGTAGTATTCTTTCATATTGCTGGCTCCATCAAAAAAGCACGCAACCATATTTGAAAGAGATATATTGAACTTTTCCAGTACTGATTTTAATTGTTCAAATAAAGCTTCGCCAGAAGTATCTTCTGCTATCGTTATATCAAGATGTCTTTCATAGATTTTTCCCTGGAGAACATAACGAACACAAACAGCTACTTGGTCCATCACTGCTATATATTGAGTAGTATCTATCATTGCACTATATATTATGCTGTCTTTTAAATCCTTTATAATCATATTTTGCCCTATTACTCTTATCATCTTATTTATGAAAGCTTTAGGCAGGAAAGTAATAAGAGATCCTCTACCATCTTGTGTTATTCTCTTTTTAACTAACTTTTCTGCTTCTTTTTGTTTCTTTTCAAATTAGCAATTCTTTTTCTCTTAACTATCGGCAATACACTGATTTACATACGTACGCAACATGGCATCGTATTCTGCAATAAATAACACAAATTCGAGAAAATTGCCATGATTTTCCTTGTTTCTTATAGAGAATGATGCTTCTTCATTGCCCCTGTAAGCTAGTCCTTGTCTAGCAATAGAAAGTGTAATATCTAGATAAGATGTTGTACAACTTGTCTTCTTGTCTGAATATCCTTTTTCTCTTTGCGTTACTTGTTTAGTACTCAGAAGTGTCCCTATATCACCTCCTTTACAGCTTTGAAGTGCCGATGACACCGAGTTGTGATAGT
>JAGDQP010029873.1:0-23037 GCA_022664845.1 Lepisma saccharinum | reverse complement strand
TTATTATTATTATTATTATTATTATTATTATTATTATTATTATTATTGACAAGTACTGTATTTTTGCTTACGCTGTTCGCAGCAGTAAAATACAAAATAAACTATTAAACTATTAAGCTTATTTCTTTCGGTAATGACCACGAGCAGTTATATTTATAGGCTTTTGTTTAGTTCACAAAGGTTCATGGTGTCCTCAAATCTTACAAATTTAATTCATTTCCCAACGTCATGCAGTGATGAAAATTTGCATAGCAACGTAAGTCGGACGACAATACAGTATTCTATTGTTACTTTTTATATTTCTATATATTTATATACTAGCCTGCAACGATGTAGAGTTTGGCTGACTGTAGAATACTTTACGATTTGAGTTACAAAATATTAGCTTGAGACAAAGTATCCAAACACCGAAATAACTCGAAAAACAAATAATAAAAAACTTTTAAAATGTACTTTTCTTATACAATTCGTACTAAAAAAGTAAAAAATAAATTTGTTTATAAATGACTAAAAAGAAAAGCATTGTTCGCGCCAATTGCAGAATTTATAAAGTAACTATATATAAGAGAGCGCCACATGTTTTTCTTTTTATTGATGCATCACCAAATTATATTTTACCTTTTAGTAGGATTTGCATGTCTTTAAAAAGTTTTTACATTCTTTTCTTTATTTCACAACGATTCGTGGTGTCCTCAAATCTTGCAACGTTAATTTAGCTCATTTCCCGATGTCATAGAATGATGAAATTTTGCACAACGACATAAGTCAGATGACAATACAATATTCTGTTGTTACTTTCTTATATTTATATACTAGCCTGCAACGTTGTTGCGTTTGACTGGTTGCCGAACACTTAGGATTTAGGTTTAAAAAAATAACAAGAAAAACTTTTTAAAGACATACTTTTCTTCAACAATACGTACTAAAAATAAAAAATAATTTTGTTTATGTATGAGTAAAAGGAAAAGCAAGGGGCTCGCTCTTATATACACTACAGTCACTTTACAAATTCTTCAATTAGCGCGCCCCATGGTTTTCTTTTTAGTCGCGTATAAACAAAATTGATTTTCTACTTATTAGTACGAATTGTTTAAGAAAAGTATGTCTTTGAAAAGTTTTTTTAATTAATTTTTTATTATTTTTTTTTCTTAGTACACACTCCACAAGCTTGAATGTGACTTCCTTAGGTATCATCCCGGCCATCTGTTGTACAATTAGAGAAACAACTGCGACTGAGCGCTGGTGCCATCTGCAGGACGATCCGCGACCTACATGGAATTTGAGGGTTTTCATACCACGCTTTTAGGAGAATTGATTTCAGTGAAGGCGCTCTATCTCTTTACCTTCAAATGTTTAAATAGTTATGTTATGGTCTGTAAGTGTGTTTTAAATATTGCATTTATTTTCAAGTCCACAAACTTAATTCGTAGGAAGAAACAAATCAAAGAAGCCTTTGGTAATATAATTTTTCCTTTAAACAACAGTAAAGGACTTCTACTTATGATTATTTGCATCATTTATATTTGTCGGCGAGGCAGGCACCTATTGCCTATAAGTTCTTCACAAACAGGGATGTAATTTTTAAAGGAGGATATATGCGGGTATACGACATATACCCACCTCAATTTTTAGGCATCACCTAACGGTATATGGGATAGTAAAGGAAAGTTTCGTTACAACGAGCAATGCGTATACCCACCTAAAAATGTTTCATTACATCATTGTTCACATCTGACGAATGATGTCCCTCGGAGAGCAGTATTCCGCAGAAAGAAATAGGGCAGCCAAAACAGGTTCGAAGTGCCATGTCGGCATTTGTTTGGTGAAACTGAGGAAAATCTTGGAAAATTTTAGTGATGCATTGTTCCTCTTCAGTGCCAGTCCGAAGCGCGCAATCCTATCACCAGTGATTCCGCCAGACCACCCCCTATGGGAAGGTATCACCCCCTAATTTTAAAATTTGTGCTGTATAAAAACTATAGAAACCGTGCAAAACTCCATTTACACCCTCCCAATATTCACTTTGCCCCCCCCCCTCAACAGAAAATCTTGGCGGAAACCCTGCCTACCATTGAGTTGCTGGTTCTGAGACGTGAACCTTCAAGAGCAGGGGTTCTTAACCTGAGACCCAGAGACACTCAAGTGGTCCATTAATGGGTTTCGGATGTGCAGGAGGGTCGAATAACAAATAACCATTTACATTCACTACGTGTGAAGAGTTGTGTAAAACCAAACTACTTGGGATAACTTTAGTGTGCATCGGAAATTATTTTTCTGAAAGAAACGCTGGCATAGTGACAGATCTTTGCAATTGTTATTTTCATGTGTTTTAGCAATCAAATTCAATAAAATAAAGTATACATATTCTATGCAATATTGTGTTTGTTAATATTCTGAGGAAGAGATCCATAGCTTTTATCGAGTTTTTAAACAAGTCCGTTGCTCAAAAGTGTTTGTAAACCACTGTTGTAGAGATTCTGCAAGATAATTTCAAAATTTAATTAAAGTGATACTTATGGACTACATGATCACTTCTGTTGATATAGGAAGGGTGTGTGAAACTTGAGATGTGAGATAGGTATGAAAATAAAGAGTGACATCATTAGACAAAATAGTGCTTTGATCCATCTGTGCAAGGGTGGTTTTTGCAGCGACGAGGAATAATGAGAGTTCGTCCCCTAATGAGAATCCCTGAGTCTGCCTATTGGGTAAGTTTTATTCTCGTAGGTGTAAGCCCTATTACTTATTTAGCTTGAAAATTGGTCAAGGTATATTCTAATTTTAGTGTAGTTTTAAATATTTGTACTGTGGCACTATTTTATATAGTCCAGGCTACTTCGTTCTCTGTTCCTTTGATTAGTATTTAAGAATTTTGTTACTAAAACTTAGGTTTTGTATGTGAAAAATACGAAAAAGATAAAAATGAAATATGGAATATTATTAGCACTATCAGACTCAGTGAAAGTTTTTTTTCCTTGTTGTATATCAGGGCTAATAAGGATGAGTCTTGTGACCCCATAAGCAGAGAAGTGCTGAAACGGGTCATCAGGTCAATCGGGTCAAGTTTTGGACCAGGTCAACGGGTTTATGCTTGGGACCAGCCCTGACCCGAGGGCAAAGTAGAGTTTTCAATGATGTCCTTGCGTTTCAAGTGTGTTTCTTTCAGGATTCAACGGGGCCGGAAATTTTATGCCCAGGGCACGGTAAATACGACGCCGAAAATTTCCAATTCATTATAGTTCAGAGGCCGGGTCAGTCGGGTCAAGCTTCGATCCGAGCCACTGGCTGGTCACCTATCTTCGAGTCAGCGAAAATGACCCGGTTTCAACTCTGAAGCAAAGTACGGTTAGATAATTAATATGTGAGATATTTAATAGTTTCGAGATTCGCAACGGATTGAAAAATCGTGATACTTTATCATACTACTGTTTAACTTTGCATTAGAATATGCGATTCTAAAAACAAAACAGGACAAAAAGGGTCTAACATTGAATGGGGAACGATATAAGTGCGCTACAAAGTAACACGTTGTCTTATAGTCCTGGGGCCAGTAACACAAACGTATGTAAGTCATTGCAGGGAACACATTATCTTGAGTTGGTAATTAGATGTGTAAAAAACATTTTAAAAAATAAGTGGCCCCTTCCCACCCCCACACTTTTTCAGTAATGACGTAATTCAAAATTGCCGCCTCGAAACTCTCAACTGGCTTAAAATATTTAATTGAAACGTTCTATAAACATATATTCACAAATACACAAGAACATAGACATCTCCTGATGGCAACACACACAACCAGACCGACCACGTATTAGTAGAGAGAGACGAAGATGCCGTTAGGCAAATCGAATACTGTTCGAGTAATAATCAATGTTTACTACAGGTAAAATAGACCAAAAATTGCCTGATAGTCGACAACTGATATGCATTCACGAAAATTTTAGAATGACTTCATTTTAGCAATAGAAATTAAGATCCGATGAGCTCCCCCCCCCCCCAAAAAAAAAAGTTGTTTTACCGAGCTCCGGGGGCTGGCAAAGAGGGAGAATTTTTGAAAAACTCAACCTTTTTGAACTACGGGGATTGGGGTATCGTTCTCTATTTAATGCTGAATCAAATGAAGCCATTTCCAAGTCGATAAGATCACTTGTTACAAAGTTGTGATGACTTCCGGGAGTCATTGTGAAGCTGCTATATGATAGCTGGGTTAAATATGATGAAATATTATATTAGTATCCAATATTTGTAATAATGACTGTTTAGCTGGTGTTTTTTGGTTTTAACTAAGGTTTTCTTTTGCAGGAAGAGTTTTTATTACTTCTTGCTACAGTGCAGTGCGGCTGGTTATAGTGTCTAAATTCTACTGTTTTTACCGTAGCGAAGCACGGGTACACTGTTAATATTTAATAAAAACTTCTTTCAACATTTGCCTTTCTTTCTCTAATCGTTCATCTCTTTTCAGTTAGAGGCCTCGCAATGATAGTAGTAAATCAATGGTTATTGATGTACCAAACTCTCTGGTCTTGTGTTTGTATGTGAAAAACTGGTTTTGGATGAACGTTTATAACCTGGAAAACAAACTGTGGAAACAATCAAGCGTTGCAACCAAGATAGAGGCGATGGAAAACATGACCAGAGATAGTAAAGTGGCTGTCCACCGCCATTGTAGAAATATGTACACAAAACCTTCAGCTATATTATATGTGCTGTATTATTTTTAGTAGTCATTATTAAAAAGGATCACATGCAACAAATTCTATCTCAACTAAATCAATATTCTATTTGGCGAGAAACTAAAGTACAGCCCTTAACTTGAATTGCTCAAATTAATTCAATCAGCATTAAAACATTGAATCTTAGGTCTCCAGAACATTGAGTTTATTAAGTGATCCAAGAATAATTTTATAAACGTAACACAGCATCATCCATTAGAACGTAAGTTCTCGATACCAAGGACCAATACGAAAATCGTAATGTATTTCAATTTGTAATACATATGACAAGCAGGAGGAAAGGCACTAATCAAGGAACTACATAAATTGATAAGTGCTATATGGTGAAAGGAGCTCCCAAAGGACTGGTAAACTTCCATAATAGTTACGATTTACAAAAAAGGCGATAAATCGGACTGTAATAATTACCGCGGAATCTCGTTACTTCCAACGTGTTACAGGGTATTAAGAAATATTCTGTTAACACGCCTAAGTGTATACGTAGATGAAAAAATTGGAGATCAATAATGTGGATTTAGAAGAAATAGATCCACGTTGGACGAGATGTTTCCTTGAGACAAATTTTGGAGAAGAAATGGGAATACAGTGGGACGGTTCATCAGCTATTCATTGATTTTAAGAAAGCTTATGATTCTATCAAAAGAGAAAGGTTATACAGAATGCTGATACGATTTGGAATTCCGAAAATATTGGTTCAACTAGTGAAGATGTCTCTCAACGACCTCATAAGCAGAGTACGGATAAGTAATAATATGTCAGATAGTTTCAAGATTCGCAACGGATTGAAGCAAGGCGATGCCTTGTCACCACTACTGTTTAACCTTGCGTTAGAATAGGCGATTTTAAAAATTAAAGGGACAAAAAGGGACTATCATTGAATGGTTTGAATCAACTGTTTGCTTGTATACGCGGATGATGTAGATTTAATATGGGACGATATAGATGCACTACAAAGCAACACCGATGCCTTAGTAGAAGCGTGCGATGAGATAGGTCTACAGCTAAACATAGATAAAACAAAATACATGATAACAAGCCGAAACTTATTGAATGAAGGAAATAAAAACAAAAGAATTAGGGATGAGGTAATAGAGAAAGTAAACAAATTTAAATACTTGGGAGCATACGTAAGAAGCAGAAATGATGTCACGGAAGAAATTAAAAGTAGCTTAGTATCGGGGAACGCATGTTTCTATTCAGTCCAAAAACTTCTAACATCGCGATTAATATCAAGGAAACTGAAATTAAAAATATGCAGAACGGTTATTCTGCCGGTAACACTTTACGGTTGCGAAAGTTGGAGTACGTCCATAGCAGATGAACATAAATTACGTGTATTTGAAAATAAGGTTTTGAGAAAGATATACGGGCCGAATAGCGTCGAGATTACTGGAGAGTGGAGGAGACTGCATAATGAAGATCTCCACGGACTGTACGATTCACCAGATTATATAATAATAATGAAATCGCGACGACTAAGGTGGACAGGCCATGTAGCTCGGATGGGGGAGAACGAAGATTATATTCTATCCTGGTTGAAAGGCCGGATGGAAAGAGGCCATTAGGAAGACCGAGACGTCATTGGGAGGACAATATTACGAGAGATCTTCGAGAAGTAGGCGTTCGTGATTAAAACTGGCTTGATATTGCCCAGGATAGAATCCAATGGCGAACGTTTGTTACTGCGGCGATGAACTTGAGAGTTCCATAAGCCATAGTTAGTTAGTTAATACATATGACATCATAACATTTAATACAATATATACTTCGCTTAGACAAGAAAGCTTCCATTCAAAAGCAGCATTCTTGATTAATTAAACTGAATAAAGCATTTAATATATAATAACGCTTCCAAATATTATTAGTCGATTCCAGATATATGCAGATTCCAGATCCTCCCCTCCCTAAGACAAAAGTTATCACCAGTGCCGACGACCCCCGACCTATTAGCATTTTACCGTCTTTTTCCAAAGACCTAGAAAATGTCGTAAGTGATCAAATTCGTTCTTATTTACAAACACATAGCCTTGTTTCCAGAAAGGTCGTAGTACCGCCACTGCTCTAGCTCATATCACAGATAACATTCGTTATGCTCTTGACAATACCACTGCTCTAGCTCATATCAGAGATGACATTCGTTATGTTCTTGACAATAGAAACATAAGAATTCTTACACTTCTTGATTTCAGTAAAGCTTTTCAATCTATAAATCACAACATTCTGATACGCAAATTATCGACGTTTTACAACTTTTCAGACTCCTCTGCAAATTGAATTCAAAGTTATTTAACTGGCCGCTCGCAGTATGTATCTGTTGCTGGTATTGACTCCTCTTTGAGAACTCTTCATCATGGAGTACCTCAAGGTAGTGTACTCGGTCCTCTTTTCTTCTGCTTGTACGTACATCAATGATTTGCCATCTGTATTACAGCATTGTAAATACCATCTTTATGCCGACGACTTTCAAGTATATATATCTTGTTTTCCAAGTGAGCTACCCACATATGTTCATAAATTGAATGAGGGCTTACGAAGAATTGTTCAGTGGTCAAATGATAACGGTCTGAAATTGAATCCATCTAAATCTCAATGTCTACGTATAACTTCTAAAGCAATTCTTTCATCTCTTAACTCTTCTTCCTCTCCCAACGTCTTTCTAGATGGAATGATAATTCCTTCCTCGCACACCGTAAAAAATTTAGATCTTATTTGTAATGAACATCTAACTTGAACGGAATACGTTAGTACTGTCTCTAAAAAGGCCTTTGCAACTTTACATTCTTTGAGCAGACTTAAAAATTTTCTTCCCATCTCCCTTAAGAAAATGCTTGTTCAGGCTTTAGTAATGCCTCATGTGGATTATTGCAACGTAGTGCTTGCCAACCTGGATGATGTACACACGTACCGGCTACAGCGCATTCAAAATCCTTCAGTGCGTTTTATATTTAATCTTAAATATTGTGATCATCTAACATCGTTTTTCAATAAGCTGCAATGGTTAAAAGTCTCACAACGACTGGAGTGGCATTCTTTAGTGCTTCTATTTAAAATTCTACCCGATCGGCAACCTTCCTGTCTTTTGCAACGTTTTAAGTTCCTAAGCGATCATCACAACCGTGACACTAGGTCTCGCGCAAACCTATTACTTTATATTCCTCACCATAACTTATCCTTTTATTCGAAGTCCTATACAGTTTATGTATCCCGTAAGTGGAACGGACTGCCAATTTCCATCAGAGACTCAACTTCATTAACAAGTTTTAAATCTATGCTTTACAGCTACCTCTTAGAACAACACAACTAAGATATGTTTGAATATCTCAAATCGTCAATTTATATCAAATAAATACTAGTATCCCTTTAGCTGTCAATGTAAATTTAATTGTAAGTCGATAATGTTAGTTTATATAAATTCTCATGGTGCTCATGGCATTGCATTTATACCTATATTTTTCGTGTGTGTGTGTATGTGGTTAGTGAACTTTAGATTATCTAAAATCTGTAGTGTAGATAAGTTTTTGTTTTGTTTCCTCTCTTTTATTTTTTGCTTTACTTTGTTTACATTTATGAATTTCATTGTATTATAAATCCCTTCCATCTTATAGTAGTGTTTACCGAAACTGTTAATTACTCTCTTTGTATTAATGGTTGAGTGGTAGAAAAGGCCGTAAGCGCCTTAACTTCGCCGTGTAAAACAAGACGTAAATAAATAAATAAATGGCAAATGTATTTTCCTTCTTCATAAATTTACATTCGTATATAACTTCCCTAATATTTGCAGTCGTAATTAGAGCCCTGCAAACCCAGGCCCGCACCAGTCCGGCCAGCCCGTGCAGACCACTACTATTAAAATAAACTTGCTACTATTAAAATAAAGGGAAAATATTTGCTATGATGATACACGGCCGATGTTTTCTGTAAGGTAATTGGCCTAAAAGCCCGAGAATCTGAGCATAAAAGAAAGAACTAAACGGAGTAGCGCACTGCAGAAGCCGGGCCGGGCTGGTGCGGGCCTCGATTTGCAGGACTCTCATAATACATCTTGAAAGTCGGAACCAACTGTTAAGTGCTTAGTTATCTATGCTTTTAGGACAAGACTAGAACATATAGCAAGTATACTAACTACTGGTTTAACTACACAATTGTTAGTCAGGACGCCTGACACACTTTCAAGTAATAGTGTTTTATTACTCATGATAACAGGTGCCGAGAATTCTTCCAAACATGCATAAGCCCACATTCACAAAAACTACGCATGCAGAACACATTGACGTTACATTCAATTCAATTAGGATCAATATACCCTTATCCAATCATTAACGTATGTATACTGGATCAGTGCGCTAAGCATGTCTCTGCTATCTCCCTGTTAAAACTTACGGAACGAAATTACTAAGGCAGAATATCAAGATATCCCACAAGGCACATAGCTAAGTTAGGTATCACCACACTCTATTTCCTTGTTTCCGTGTAAGTAGAGCATGTTTTATATACAAACAAATATATTAGTATCTGTGCGCACTTTTAGACAAACACTAAGTTTTCCTGAACGATTATATTCAAAACATCATTATTGATTCAACTTATAAATCCATCATTTAAATAATCCTACCATAAACAAGTTTCTTCTTATTTTCTGTTCCTCACAAACAAGGCTCGACTTGCACTTTTGATTAAAACGATATATTCGCTACTAGTTCTTAAGTTAAATTATTTAGTTTGGTTATTATATTCTGACACCAACAAAACAGAAGTCCATATAAAATATCAAAATGGTAGGAAGTGTTTACCCTAAAATAATAATAAAAATAAACTAAAAGACGTAATCAGTATTGCCAGTACATATAGTTAATCAAATCTACAGCATTTCACCCCCCCTTTCGGCAAAAGAACAGACTTGCCCCATTAAAAAAAGGAGAATAGCACTCACTTAAAGCAAGTGAGAATGCCACATCAGATTAAATTCATTTGAGATCACTGGATTTAGATTAAGTTCTTTTAGTATCACTCGTTGCTTTAAAACTTACATGAAATAAAACAGTATCATCGTAAATGTCTAACCAAACAAAAGGTTAACGAATCTTACCTAATCTAATCCGAATAAATGTGCTTTTATTTTATACCGAAAAAACATGAGGCTTACTTCATTTAATTATACTATATTATGATTTATGTTCTTGCATTAATCATTACATTTAGAATAAAGTTTGTTTTCGTTAAAAAATAAATAAAATCTTCCTTTCGAGTTTCAATTGAATAGAATACTTCCAAGTCTGCAGTATAACCAACTTGCACACCACTAAAAGATTTTGCCAAAACTTTTCTGGAACCTCAGCTGTCATCATCATAAATAAATAATCCAGCATACACTTGGAAACTTTAAGACAAAGGTACTTCATTCCACTTATTGACTTCTAGGTACAAATGATTATCTCTTCAAGAACACATCACACAGTTGCCGTGTGGAGCATTAAACATCAACACAGATCGCATGGATATTCATTCACGTACTTGCACAGCAAAGTTTCTCCTATAAAACAACTTAGTTGTGAACTTAGACATCCTTACTTATGAAAATTCCTTAATGAAGTGGGCTACACTTTAGATGCTTTTCTTCGAGTCTCTTTAATAATAACCTATATACCTATAACAATACGTATCGAGACATATTATAACATAGAGGTTGTCTCGGCGCAACACACTTTTCAATATAGTGTTTCAACCAGTCATGCCGCAACCAACATATACATAACGGAGAATAGGTCAACCTCTAAATTCCAGCTTTTCGCAAATTTACTCCACACAACAACAATTAACTTACTTGGAGGATTCACTCAACGCTGCAAACCTTCATAATGAAGTCATGGGAACACCTGTTCCGGACTTGTGAAGGAATCTATTGTTCCGACCAGCCTTATAGCACCAACTCATTTAAATAGAAAAGGTCATCCTCTGCTTTTCTTAAATCAATACGTAGTCATTAACTTAGGTTATTCAGCCCGTAACCGTTTCATAAACAACATATTTATACCATATTAAAGATAACTGCTCCACTTTCACCAAAAATATCGTAAACCTGGAATATAACTAAGCACATAACTGTAGGATGTACATCTTACGCTCTTAAGACGAGATTTCCATAATTTCGTATAATCTTTAATTTCATTAAAATGTGTTTTTTTTTTCTTTAAATGCTCCATAGAATAAATTAAGAAGTTCTTGTAATACCAAGTGGAAAATTACGCTAGATGTAAGCCCCTCACCATTTCTTCAGCGTCATATAAAATAAACTGAACAACGTATTTAATATCTGGTGTAGTAAAAAGTAATCCATTATTTTGCCAATAGATGGCTTCAGTGATCTGTATCTCGCGTTGTATAAGTCCGATCGGGTTCAACGAGATGGCGTTCAAACGATGAGTTTGCGTACTACAAACACTGTTCAGGTAGTTGACTCAGTGTTGTGTGAGCACGCGTCAAAATGGACACTAGCAAAGAGAAAATACGCTATATTTTACAGTTTTTCTTCGATAAAGGCGAAAACGCAAGCCAGGCGGCTGCAAATGTGAATAGTGTTTATGGTCCAGATACTATAGCCAATCACGCGCAATTTTGGTTTCGTCGATTCCGTGCCGGTAATTTTGACGTCAAAGATGTACCACGCACTGGAAGGCCAAGTGTCGAAAATGTCGACAAAATCATGGACATTGTCGCGTCCGACCGTCATGTAAGCACTGTTTCGATTGCCCAAGAGCTAAACATTGCACAAAAAACCGTGTGGAACCATTTACATAAGGCTGGATACAAAAAGAAGCTTGATGTATGTGTGCCACACGAGTTAACGCAAAAAAACCTCATGGACCGAATTTCCATCTGCGAATCGCTGCTGAATCGCAACAAAAGCGACCCATTTCTGAAGCCGTTGGTGACTGGTGATGAAAAGTGGATCACTTACGACAACGTCACGCGAAAACGGTCGTGGTCGAAGCGCGATGCGCCGGCGCAAACGGTGCCCAAGCCAGGATTGACGGCCAGGAAGGTTTTGCTGTGTGTTTGGTGGGATTGGCAGGGAATTATCTACTATGAGCTGCTCCCCTACGGCCAAACCCTTAACTCGGAACTATACTGTCAACAATTGGACCGTCTGAAGGCAGCAATCGCCCAGAAGCGGCCAGCTTTGGCCAATAGGAGAGGCATTGTGTTCCACCAGGACAACGCCAGGCCACACACATCGATAGTGACTCGCCAGAATCTCCCGGAGCTTGGTTGGGAGGTTCTTATGCATCCAGCTTATAGTCCGAACCTGGCACCGAGTGATTACCATCTGTTCCTGTCCATGGCGAACACGTTTGGTGGTTAAAAATTCGCTTCAAAAGAGGCTTGTGAAAATCGACTGTCTCAATTTTTTGCCAATAGGGACAAGGGCTTCTATGAGAGAGGGATCATGATATTACCTTCCAAATGGCAACACGTTATCGAACAAAACGGCGCAGATGTGACCTAATTCGGATCATTCTAACTATGGTAAGTCAAGCCTTCAATGTCATGCAAAAATAATGGATTACTTTTTACTACACCAGATATATAATAAGGCTTCCAAATATTATTCAGCAATTACAAATATATGTAAATGGCAAATGTATTTTCCTTCTTCATAAATTTACATTTGTATATAATTTCCTTAATAGTTGCAGTCGTAATATATCTTCAAAGTAGAAACCAACAAAACAAACGTCCACGTAAAACATTAAAATAGTAGGAAGTGTTTACCCTAACAACGATAAAAAACAACTAAAAACGTGAACAATATTGATCAAATCTACAGCACTTGATATTGTTATATTCTTCTAAATGTAATATTTTACGCAATTCCCCGTGTATAACATTATATTTCGTACTTGGACGAATTTATTTATCGCAATAATGCAAATATTGTAACACTTTTGGAAACAACAGCCGATCATATATTCTGTATCACTGTTGCCAAATACAATCTAAAATATATTAATCCACTAAAATTACATATCACTTCAATCACCTTTCTTCCATAAAAAAAATTGGTGTATCTCTTATAGCAGTGTTCTGAAAGTGTCAGCTAATCTCACTTCATCAATACCAAAATTCCACTTAACTTCAATTAGGTTAAGTTACGTAAGATCATCGAATTATGATGTATTCACATCAACACTAAGAAAACATTCTTTAATCTTGAGTTGTCATAATGATATTTCAGTTCTTTAATAGTTGTAGTTTAAATAAAAAATTATCACTTGATATCAGTTAATAATCAATAATACTGAAAATAAACAATAAAATATAGTTTCAATTAAATACAATTAAATTCAAAGTTTGTAAGATTGCTTATTCCTTTGTTTTTCACGAAACACGAACATATTTTATTACATAGGAACAAGCAATCTTATAAACTTTGAATTTAATTGTATTTAATTGAAACTATATTTTATTGTTTATTTTCAGTATTATTGATTATTAACTGATATCAAGTGATATTTTTTTATTTAAACTACAACTATTAAAGAACTGAAATATCATTATGACAACTCAAGATTAAAGAATGTTTTCTTAGTGTTGATGTGAATACATCATAATTCGATGATCTTACGTAACTTAACCTAATTGAAGTTAAGTGGAATTTTGGTATTGATGAAGTGAGATTAGCTGACACTTTCAGAACACTGCTATAAGAGATACACCAATTTTTTTTATGGAAGAAAGGTGATTGAAGTGATATGTAATTTTAGTGGATTAATATATTTTAGATTGTATTTGGCAACAGTGATACAGAATATATGATCGGCTGTTGTTTCCAAAAGTGTTACAATATTTGCATTATTGCGATAAATAAATTCGTCCAAGTACGAAATATAATGTTATACACGGGGAATTGCGTAAAATATTACATTTAGAAGAATATAACAATATCAAGTGCTGTAGATTTGATCAATATTGTTCACGTTTTTAGTTGTTTTTTATCGTTGTTAGGGTAAACACTTCCTACTATTTTAATGTTTTACGTGGACGTTTGTTTTGTTGGTTTCTACTTTGAAGATATATTACGACTGCAACTATTAAGGAAATTATATACAAATGTAAATTTATGAAGAAGGAAAATACATTTGCCATTTACATATATTTGTAATTGCTGAATAATATTTGGAAGCCTTATTATATATCTGGTGTAGTAAAAAGTAATCCATTATTTTTGCATGACATTGAAGGCTTGACTTACCATAGTTAGAATGATCCGAATTAGGTCACATCTGCGCCGTTTTGTTCGATAACGTGTTGCCATTTGGAAGGTAATATCATGATCCCTCTCTCATAGAAGCCCTTGTCCCTATTGGCAAAAAATTGAGACAGTCGATTTTCACAAGCCTCTTTTGAAGCGAATTTTTAACCACCAAACGTGTTCGCCATGGACAGGAACAGATGGTAATCACTCGGTGCCAGGTTCGGACTATAAGCTGGATGCATAAGAACCTCCCAACCAAGCTCCGGGAGATTCTGGCGAGTCACTATCGATGTGTGTGGCCTGGCGTTGTCCTGGTGGAACACAATGCCTCTCCTATTGGCCAAAGCTGGCCGCTTCTGGGCGATTGCTGCCTTCAGACGGTCCAATTGTTGACAGTATAGTTCCGAGTTAAGGGTTTGGCCGTAGGGGAGCAGCTCATAGTAGATAATTCCCTGCCAATCCCACCAAACACACAGCAAAACCTTCCTGGCCGTCAATCCTGGCTTGGGCACCGTTTGCGCCGGCGCATCGCGCTTCGACCACGACCGTTTTCGCGTGACGTTGTCGTAAGTGATCCACTTTTCATCACCAGTCACCAACGGCTTCAGAAATGGGTCGCTTTTGTTGCGATTCAGCAGCGATTCGCAGATGGAAATTCGGTCCATGAGGTTTTTTTGCGTTAACTCGTGTGGCACACATACATCAAGCTTCTTTTTGTATCCAGCCTTATGTAAATGGTTCCACACGGTTTTTTGTGCAATGTTTAGCTCTTGGGCAATCGAAACAGTGCTTACATGACGGTCGGACGCGACAATGTCCATGATTTTGTCGACATTTTCGACACTTGGCCTTCCAGTGCGTGGTACATCTTTGACGTCAAAATTACCGGCACGGAATCGACGAAACCAAAATTGCGCGTGATTGGCTATAGTATCTGGACCATAAACACTATTCACATTTGCAGCCGCCTGGCTTGCGTTTTCGCCTTTATCGAAGAAAAACTGTAAAATATAGCGTATTTTCTCTTTGCTAGTGTCCATTTTGACGCGTGCTCACACAACACTGAGTCAACTACCTGAACAGTGTTTGTAGTACGCAAACTCATCGTTTGAACGCCATCTCGTTGAACCCGATCGGACTTATACAACGCGAGATACAGATCACTGAAGCCATCTATTGGCAAAATAATGGATTACTTTTTACTACACCAGATATTAAATACGTTGTTCAGTTTATTTTATATGACGCTGAAGAAATGGTGAGGGGCTTACATCTAGCGTAATTTTCCACTTGGTATTACAAGAACTTCTTAATTTATTCTATGGAGCATTTAAAGAAAAAAAAAACACATTTTAATGAAATTAAAGATTATACGAAATTATGGAAATCTCGTCTTAAGAGCGTAAGATGTACATCCTACAGTTATGTGCTTAGTTATATTCCAGGTTTACGATATTTTTGGTGAAAGTGGAGCAGTTATCTTTAATATGGTATAAATATGTTGTTTATGAAACGGTTACGGGCTGAATAACCTAAGTTAATGACTACGTATTGATTTAAGAAAAGCAGAGGATGACCTTTTCTATTTAAATGAGTTGGTGCTATAAGGCTGGTCGGAACAATAGATTCCTTCACAAGTCCGGAACAGGTGTTCCCATGACTTCATTATGAAGGTTTGCAGCGTTGAGTGAATCCTCCAAGTAAGTTAATTGTTGTTGTGTGGAGTAAATTTGCGAAAAGCTGGAATTTAGAGGTTGACCTATTCTCCGTTATGTATATGTTGGTTGCGGCATGACTGGTTGAAACACTACATTGAAAAGTGTGTTGCGCCGAGACAACCTCTATGTTATAATATGTCTCGATACGTATTGTTATAGGTATATAGGTTATTATTAAAGAAACTCGAAGAAAAGCATCTAAAGTGTAGCCCACTTCATTAAGGAATTTTCATAAGTAAGGATGTCTAAGTTCACAACTAAGTTTTTTATAGGAGAAACTTTGCGATGCAAGTACGTGAATATCTAGTGATCTCAAATAAATTTAATCTAGTGGGCACAAATCCAGTGATCTCAAATGAATTTAATCTGATGTGGCATTCTCACTTGCTTTAAGTGAGTGCTATTCTCCTTTTTTTAATGGGGCAAGTCTGTTCTTTTGCCGAAAGGGGGTGAAATGCTGTAGATTTGATTAACTATATGTACTGGCAATACTGATTACGTCTTTTAGTTTATTTTTATTTTTATTTTAGTTTAAACACTTACTACCATTTTGATATTTTATATGGACTTCTGTTTTGTTGGTGTCAGAATATAATAACCAAACTAAATAATTTAACTTAAGAACTAGTAGCGAATATATCGTTTTAATCAAAAGTGCAAGTCGAGCCTTGTTTGTGAGGAACAGAAAATAAGAAGAAACTTGTTTATGGTAGGATTATTTAAATGATGGATTTATAAGTTGAATCAATAATGATGTTTTGAATATCATCGTTCAGGAAAACTTAGTGTTTGTCTAAAAGTGCGCACAGATACTAATATATTTGTTTGTATATAAAACATGCTCTACTTACACGGAAACAAGGAAATAGAGTGTGATACCTAACTTAGCTATGTGTCTTGTGGGATATCTTGATATTCTGCCTTAGTAATTTCGTTCCGTAAGTTTTAACAGGGAGATAGCAGAGACATGCTTAGCGCATTGATCCAGTATACATACGTTAATGATTGGATAAGGGTATATTGATCCTAATTGAATTGAATGTAACGTCAATGTGTTCTGCATGCGTAGTTTTTGTGAATGTGGGCTTATGCATGTTTGGAAGAATTCTCGGCACCTGTTATCATGAGTAATAAAACACTATTACTTGAAAGTGTGTCAGGCGTCCTGACTAACAATTGTGTAGTTAAACCAGTAGTTAGTATACTTGCTATATGTTCTAGTCTTGTTCTAAAACAAAAGATAAGTAAACACTTACAAATTATCGAACGAGTCTGATGTTCGTACTTCACGTTCTGTGTGGAGATTTAAGACACACAAAATAGACGCTGATTTATATAGTAGATTTGTTATTTAAAAAAAAACTACAATATGACTACAGTTAGTATACTATTTTCACCATTTGATCAAAGGAAAAATAAAATCACACTGTACCTTGAGAGATTTAAATTTCATTGTAAGGTAATGGTTGTAAAAGAAACAAAGTTGATTTATTGATAGCGTCTATACATATGGAAAATTGAAAATTCATATAAGCCCTGAACAGATAACATATTTAACATTTGATAAGTTACAAAAAATACTGATAAAACTATTTGAGGTAAAAACAAATATAAGGACAGAACGATTTCATTTTCATTCTATGATGCAACAACAAGTCAATCTGTTAAAGAATATATTCAAAATCTAAAGCGGAAGCCATGAAATGTAATTATGGTTCATTTTTGGATGAAGCGTTAACATACCAATTAATATTCGGTATTATTGATTGTTCTACGAGGAAAAGGTTATTAGCAATTGATAAATTAGAATTTGAGGAAGCTAGTCAAATAACAGGTTTGCATGAGTCAATTGAACAAGATAGTATAATCTTTTCTAAACAATTCAATAAAGTAGACTCACAGGATCAACATATTAATGTCACTAGAACTTCACAACAGCGGAATCAGGGATATGACCAAAATCAACGTAGAGACGATTTCGTTAGATCTTGTTTTTATTGTAACAATTCGCACACAATAAAACAATGTCCAGTGTATACTAAGTTGTGTCTTCAATGTGGAATGAAAGGGCATTTCAAAATTTGTTGCCATAAATGTAATAGAAATAAAGGTCAGGTACAACACTCACGGCAAGTCAAGCGAGTTACTGACATAAATGGGTACGGCAAAGATAGTAATATTAAATCATCGGGTTTAGGCATTAATGATATTTGGTTGAATTATATCAATGTATCTCATGATACGAATTTGTCGCCACCTAATATGGTTCGAATGCGATCAATTAAAAAACCTTTAATAGCTTTAATAGATTCTAGGTCAGAACCTTATTTATTAAGCAAGGATACATGTGCAATGTTGGGAGTACAATTCCATAATCTTGAAACGCCAATAATATTAAAGAATATAAGCAACTCTGAAGTAAAGGTAATAGGTCGGACAACTTTGCCATGTGTTTATAGAGATAGTTTATTTAATATAGAATGGTGGATACCTGAACATGCTATCGCTAATAACATACTTGGACGTATGGGAATGGATCAACGTGTTGGAAATTGGAGGAAATCCATTCGATATCAACCAAAATTATTTATAAGAAATATGAACAATACAGATAACAGTAGAAAAACCAAAGATGGAACATATTATAATAACAAATCAGAGATACGGCACCGTTGTTTCACAAAAGATCCGGTTCAGGGTGTAACGACAAAAATATCGCAACACGCAGATGTTGTTAATTCATATCACAGAGACTGTAAAAACTTGTGCGAAATTTTGTATAATGAAATTCAACTGGTGAAGGGATACATTGCAGAGGCTATGTGCCAAACAATAAGGAAGCTACGGATAAGGAAGTAATCGCAGATGAATTTGAAGTGCAAACTGAAAATATAAATATGAATAATAAAAATGCATGTCAACAGAAATCAAACAATCAAGTTCACACAGAGATGGATGACACAGTGGATGAGCAGGCATTAGATGAGGTGAAGTTGTCACATATAAACCAGAAATAATCAGAAATAACAATCAATGATACACAATTGGATCTCAATAGTACAAATAAGAACAGCGCAATACAGATGAAACCACAAGTCATTAGCGAATCCAAGCACATCTATGAGCTATTAAAAGACTTAGGCTTTGGAAAATATTTACATTATGATGAAATAGTATCTAAGAAGAACATATGGACATTACGGATTGTAAATGGTTTTGCTGAAGAAATCGGAGAGGGTGTTAAAAGGCTAATACAAGCTTTTGGGTTTTAATAATGATCTTAAGGCGATTCCAAGTGACATGACATGGTTGCTAAGAAAAAGTTATATAACTGTTTAAAATATTTTATACTTTCACTTATTTCATTTCATTATATATGAACTTAGTTAAATGTCAATGTATTTCATTTTCTTTTCAAGGAGGAGAAGTGAGTGTCAGAATATAAAAACCAAAATAAATAATTTAAGTTAAGAACTAAGAGCGAATACATCGTTTTAATCAAAAGTCCAAGTCGAGCCTTGTTTGTGAGGAACAGAAAATAAGAAGAAACTTGTTTATGGTAGGATTATGTAAATGATGGATTCTTAAGTTGAATCAATAATGATGTTTTGAATATAATCGTTCAGGTACTAACTCTATAATAAAAACCAATAACAAACTATCGTAAATAGGGTTACCAACCGTTCGGTTTTGCAAAACATTTTTCGACTTTTTAACCTTTGTACTAACGTCAGGCTGGTATTTACCTTTTTCCTTAAAAAGTCCGGCATTTTAAAAATAAAATTAGCAAGACATTACTGCACCAAAAATCTGGATTTTTTTTCTTATTTACGGTAAACTTAAATATCACGAGCGGTAATTTCTCACATTTATTAACTACTAGGATGCGTAGTTGCTGGAACTGTCGATTTATCGCACTTCACTATTTTTGTCTCCGTTTGCGGAATTGCGAAAAGTACAATCACGGAAATATGTACTGCGGGAGTCTAGCAGTTGTTTAGTCTGTGGTGTAAAGTTTAGTTTCTATTTACGTTATATTTATGGACTAGATAGGCATCCTTTAGACTAAGCCTACCACATCTCTTCCTCAGACATGACACGGCTTAATTATAACTGCCTGCCTGGCTGATAAATATAATTTAAATAGAACGTTAAATGTTTGTTTTTATTAAACTCCCGCAATACATATTTCCATGACTGTACAAAAAATTGATAAGAACTAGCATATCAGCAAGTAACATTTTAGCCTTAAACCTCCACAAAAGTTTCACCACTAGATAAAAAAATACTTAACGAAAGTAATTGTACCTAGAAAAAAATGTTCACTGCTGCAAATTCATTGTCCGGTATTTTTTTTAAAGTACTTTTTTTCGGAGTATTGTCCTGCATTTGACAATTTCCAGTTAAACAAGTGGTTGAAATGTATATGATATTCTGTCAATTTATAATGCTCTTCTTATCACTATTTTATGTCAGATTTTCTGTGTTGTCACTGTGGCGTTACAGACAAGGCAGACAGCTCGTAGGAACAGGTTGTCTTTCTCGGTTGCGGCCACGGCCACTTAGTGACACCGCGTGTGACGGGTCAGATCCTGTAGTACCGGGGCAACCTTCTGTCGGGCCCAGTAGAACCTCTGTGTGGTCCGACCCCGAGTCATCTGGACGCTTAAGTTTTCATACGTCTTTAACGGGAATTAAAGATAGATTGAACACTGCAGTGGCGAGGTTAGACAGTGGAACGCCAGAGGAGATGGGGCGAGGGGAACTGACTTTGATTTAGCACCTCAGCTCCAGTTTACTTCGTTACCAGTACCACATACTTCTTCTAGAACCGTCGAACTGGCACCCCCAGGGACCCCACGTGTGATCCGAACTGTGATCAGTGTAATGCGGTGGATGGGGACAGGGTACCTCTGTCCCAGCAAGCTGAAAACCAACCGACGTTTGGAAGCAGGGTAAGCCCGGAAGAGAGGCACCTCGATGGACCAGAGGACTGGCAGGATGTGGCGGAGAATATGGAATTGGTGGACCCGGCGACTACCGAGACCCCGACGACCGCAACTGGTAAGCCACCGGTTACTGAGACTATCAAGGTAAGTGAACTAGAGGCGGCTTTGGAGAACAACACCGAAGCTGTCACTGGGAGCAGGGAGGTGGACCAAAATATTAGTGTGGACAGTGTGACGAAAGTGGATAGTGTTCACGCGCCCTTAGCTGGCCTGCAGGGGAATCTGCTAGGGGAGCAGGAGGGAGCAGACATCGGGAAGTGTGACGAAACTGTGCCCAAGTTAAGGTCTGGAGCACAAGGAACAGCCACGTCTGCCGGTAGCACTGGTTGGAAAAGAAAAACTAAGCTTCCCAAAGACAACTTAAGTGAGGATAAAACGCTCAAATAATCCGAAAAAAAAAGAAAAAAGTCAGATATAAATAATGTTATGTATTTTTTGGGTTGGGTTAGTTCGGGGACCGGGTCGTAATGTTAAGGCAACCCAGCAATTAATTGTGTGGGGTTTTGGTTATTATTTTTTCTATAGGGTGTTCAGGGTGTATCCCATTAGTTTTTCTTATGTGTCACCGTTTTCGAAGCCAGGGTATATGCAAGTATGTTTGCACGAATTTGGTTCTTAGGTGTTATTTTTAGTTTGACGGCCCCTTCCTCTGAGTTTATTGCACAACGTAGTATAATAAGTATGATGAGACCGCATTGCTATCGCCTGGCGACAGTAAATATTCATGGTCTCTCTTCAAATAGTACTTCTTTGAGGGCTATGAATAATTTTCTTTATAGATACGATATTCATCTCTTATTTATACAGGAGAATAGACTGTTAGATCCGGCTTATTTTCCCAAGTATAATGTGATCCAGTCGAGTTCTGAAAATGCCAGTTGCACTGCAATTCTCGCCCAGATCGATATTCCACTTGAACAAGTGTGTGGACCTATCTCCCCACGCATACCTCGGGCACAATGGAATCATTATCACTTTCTGTCGGTATATAGTAAAACGACAGGGGCTCCGGTTGAGGAGCGTAATAGGTTTTTTGCGGAAGATGTGACGGAAACGTAACAGGGTAGTCAGCGAAATCTCTTTGTGGCAGGAGATTTCAATAGTACCTTAAACAAAACAGAATCTGAACCTCATTATTTGGTACCGCAGAGTTTAAAACAGTTAGTATCTACGTTTGACTTAGTAGATATTTGGTCCATTAAAAATATGCACCACATCACACTCCAGAAGCCGTATCGATAGATTTTTAATCAGTAAGGATCTGGTAGAGAAAGTTAGCAAAATAGAGTTAGTAGGAACCTGTTTTACTTATCATTCTGCAGTGATCTTGCATTTGAATTTAGAACCATTGCAGACCTTCAGAAGGTCTAGCATGTGGCATATCAACACACAGATTTTTGACCTGGAAGTGTTTAAAGCACAATTTAGTCAATTCTGGTTCGATCTGTTACAGAATCGTAAACCGAACCAGTCGCTTACGGACTGGTGGTATAAATATGTTAAGTATAAGATTAAAACCTTTTGTATTTTTTTTTCAACTGGAACGTGCACGTTACGCGAAAGAACAAAAGACCTATTATTAGAACATTTTACAGGAATACCAGAACAGATATGTACAGGGCGACCATAAGGTTTTCCCTCAGATTAAAAAAATGAAGGCGATCATTTTAAAGCTTACACGTCATAAAACCCAGGGGGTGTTGATCCGATCTAAAAGCGATCTGGTGGACGCTCAAGAACAGATTTCCTTGGACTTGATCAAACGTGGAAAGTTTCTCGGGAAGCAGAATCATATTGTACATATACAAGATCATAATGGCAAAATGTATAGTTATGCTGAGGTCCGCACTTATTTGTACCAATATTACCGGCACAATTTTCAATTCCCTGTAGATACTGACCCACGTCCAGGTTATTGGACTATCCGGTGCCGGAGATACCGGCACACGTCCTCTAGAGGCTAGAGTCGCCGTTTACCCCTCACGAAGTCGGTACAGCATTGGAGCAAAGTAAGAACCGGAAAAGTCCGGGGGTAGATGAAATCCCTTACGAACTGTATAAACATTTTTCTGATATGTTTGTAATTTTTTTGACTCGGGTTTTTAATGAAATTCGTAAGGTGAGATATATTCCCATTGATATGTTGACCGGGTTAGTTATCCCTATACCAAAAGAGGGGAAGAAACAGCACATCCAAAACCTACGACCTATCAGTCACTTAATACCGATATGAAATTGTTCAGTAGATGCCTCAAGAATAGGTTACAGTCGATCAGTCCTTTTTTTTCATCCACAACAGTATGGTATCGGACTGCCCCCCCCCC
>JAGDQP010029872.1:0-23039 GCA_022664845.1 Lepisma saccharinum | reverse complement strand
CGGTGACCACGGAAGATTTCAGATCTTATACCCCGTAGCTTGGTTTACTGGTAATAAAATCACGAAAACACTACCATTCGAGTGCACACAATGTCCTCTACCAACGAAAATGAAGATGAACGATAATCACTCTTACTTTGTAGAGTGGACATTTATCTCCCTAGCGATTGTAATTTCATTTACCTCCCTTGTCTTGAATGTAATAATGATACGGATAATACGAGAGTGGACAACGAGACATTTAAATCCAGAACCAGAATATCTAACAGTAAACTAGAAGACGACCCCCTTTTTGTTACACGGACTATGAATAAGACATGAAACCGTCAGCCACCGCTTGCCTAAATAAATATATTTTAGCTTAATTAACTATATTTTAGCAATATACAACCATATATATATATATATATATACCTTAAGTATAGAATAATACAAGAGGCCTAACTAAGAAAACGTAAAGTTCCTTTTCTCAGATAGGCCTAATTGTTTAAAAAATTATGCATTAGCATACGTTCACTTGTGTATTGAGCGAAGCACAAAAGAAAAAGTAAGTATTTTTAATAGCACTAAGAAATGATGCAAGAGCATGTTAACGAGGGATCAAAACCCGTCAAAACTTTTTACCGCTCACTTCGCATCACCGATTAAGAAAAATCTCAATGTTGTATTGCATACGGCCATGAGCCGCAAGTGTTGAAAGGGTTTACCATTTAGTACGTAAGATGAAAAACTATTGCGTTAGTAAAGTGAAAAATAATAATGATATATAACTAGAATAAGTCACTCTGTTGGATACCCTATGCGGAACTTAAACCAGAAAGGTTCGTAATATGTTACGCTCGTAACACCAGTGTCATACTTATTCACGCTGTTCACTAACAAAACCATTCTATTGAACCTTAAGGGTGCCCAGTGTTAAATATATCATGAAACAAATTAACGAAATTAGTTTTCCTTTTATTTTTTTCAGTGAACTATAAGATGTGATGATGCCAACTACGAAAGCGTCAACGCCTTTGGAAACGAAGACAAATAACTCCTTTGTTATACTGTGTATTTATTTCTATACTTACCAAACTCAAATATTTAATTATGTAATAACACACTATCCTTCCATGCTGGCATTGTATTTATTTCTATACTTACCAAACTCAAATTTTTAATTATGTAATAACACACTATCCTTCCATGCTGGTTTACCAACTACGGCGCTAGACGCCACGTATTTGAAAAACAAAAAACGCTCTCACAGACTTCTCACTTACTAACAGTGGTACCAGACAATAGAAACCCCCCATACTAGAACTTTTTCCTTAAACCATGAGCAAAAACTGCATGAACTAATCAAAATATTATAAATACACTTACTAATTGACAAATAATGTTGCTTGTGTGTTGTTTATTTTTTTTGTTTTCGTTTTTTTTTTATTTTTGCCATGTGATATACCATTTGTTTCTAATTGAGTAATTCATTGAAATACAAATTATTACCAGAAAACTGTTCTTACTGGAAGTCAGTATACTCTGACTGCATAGCACATGTTTCAAAACTAGGTCAAATATAAGTCTAAATGAATAACGCTAAAGCTTACTTAAATGTGCAATCACACTTGTGATAATAACTAAGTTAATATTTGACAGAAGAAGAAATTAAGATAAGGCTTTCATTTTAGTTAATTCAGTAATGAAAAAAAAAATCTCATGTTAAGTCAATTCTAAAAATTGAACTGTCAAATAAAAATTTGCTCAAAGTATAGAGAAGTGAATATTTTTGTGAATCTTATTCTGTATAATATTTTTTTTTGTGTGCAAATTTGTTCACACGTGATTTATAATTTCAGCAACCAGTTAACCTTTTGAATAATGTGACATCATCATAACTACTGATCCTCACTTAGCGTCAATCGATACCACTACAGTGAAGAGTCAAGGTTCAAGGTTCAAGTTCAAGTTTAAGGCAACCACTGATCTTTCTCAACGGATGTGATGATAAACGACAAACCAGCGTTTTTATATATAAATATATATTTAAAAAAAATGTAACTTCCCTTCTATATGATTACGTGTTTTAGAATAATCTCCTAGTGTGCTATTTACGCGAAATTTAGTATTATAAAAAAAAATATGGAATGAAAATTTATTTTGTCTTGAAAAAAAAAAACTTACTGAAAATCTATCAAACGATATATTTGTGGTAACCTCCAAGGTTGTTTATGGAACTTTGTTATTAATTTTACTCTTGTGATTTTATTGTAGGATGTATAGGTAGAGAATTTTTTCTATCACGCCAGGGAGATAAGAATCCTTTTCTGTCGATCATCTTCTTCTTCATTCTTCTACTATCATCAGGTGCTAATATCAATGCGTATATATTTCTTTTTATTGATATTTAGAGTCAATCTGTTCTTCCAACTACTTCTCTGGAACTCATTTCAATTAGGACAGACCTCAAGTTTTTTGTAACCAGAAGATTTTCGAATCGGAGGTCAATATGTCATCTAAAATGTTGTAACGTAAATAAGAGTCCAAGAGAAGTGGCCTAAGAGTTGCGTTGAAAAAAAAAGGGGGCGATCTAAGGACCCCCCCCCGAGACTTAAGCCGAACTCTACTCTCAATGATTCTCTTCATGAGACGCGGAAAATTTCTCCTACAGTATTCGACGCACCTATTGGCCTTCGAATGCTCAGGTGGGAAATTTGTGGCGTAATATTTGGAATGAGTCTAACCTATTCAAATCCCGAAATTTATCCATTTATTAAACTTCTATTAACTTTATTTACTGCCAGAAACCCCAGTTTCTGCAATGCTCCGATAAGGAAATTCTTGTTATTTAATTCTTGTTAAAAACGAAGTTGCGCCCAGCAACTAAGTTAAATTGGTTCAATATGGTTTTCTTATTACGCAATAAGAAAGGGAAAACACCAGATCCTTATTATCTTTGAAAATAACTTGAATTTACAAAAAAAGGAGTGTTGTATCCGTTTTGTCAAGGGTAAACTGTGGTTTGTAAAACGCAGTAAGACAATAGAGTCATCACCACCTCATCCCTGAATTTTCCATGATTTGTGCCTTTCCTTATACCATATAAGGACTGTTTTGAGTAGCTTAGCTGTGTCGCGTGATGTGAGAATCACCCGAGGACCTACGTAATTTCCTCGAATTGGGAGTGGCCCATTTTGATCAACAAAAAGCGAGCCAAGGCTGGATCGTGGCTCAATCACTCAGTTCGCTCGATTGATTCGCGTCAACTCTGATCAGCAAAGTTCGACTTGTCTCAGGTCAGTATGACTTTCAAAAATTCTACTCATTTTGGACTTTAACTTCTTCGAAACGGAATTTCAACCCCTAATGTACTTTGAATTAATTGATCATGACTGAAAGCAACTAAACCGTAAACTCTTGGGTCCATTAGTAAATGAAATGTATTGATAAGTACTCTCAGATCTCCCCCTGACGTTTTAGTTAGGTAACTAGATGTAGTCAATAGAACCAATTAAGAATGTAAAGTTACATCAGCAATCTCTTTTACAAAATTTGATATTTTTGTTGTATTATTATTTTTTTTTTGCTTAGCTTGAATAAAATGTTAAAAATGTAATTCTCAATTGTCCAAGTCTATTCAGGTACATATGAGGCAAGTATGCCGCATCTTGACTCCACCACCTTCGTCGTACTTAACCACGCCCTACCATCTGAAACCTTTGAGAAATGTTTTTTTTTCTTTTTTTTTATTTCGCAGGTATGTCTCCCATAGTAGAGTTTTCTGGGAAAAGAAAACTAAAGGTAACGCTACAATATGCGATGTTAGAAGTTTTTGGACTGAATAGAAACATGCGTTTCCCGATACTAATCGACTTTTTATTTCTTCCATTACCTCATTTTTGCTTGTTACGTATGCTCCGAAAAATTTAAATTTGTTTACTTTCTCTATGACCTCATCCCTAATTCTTATGTTTTTATTTCCTTCATTCCCTGTGTTTCGGATTGTTATCATATATTTTGTTTTATGTATGTTTACCTGTAGACCTATCTCATTGCACGCTTCTACTAAGACATCGGTGTTGCTTTGTAGTGCATCTATATCGTCCCCTATTAAATCTACATCATCCGCGTATACAAACAGTTGATTCAAACCATTCAATGATAGTGCCTTTTTGTCCCATTTAATTTTAAAATCGCATATTCTAACGGAAAGTTAAACAATAGTGGTGACAAGGCATCGCCTTGTTTCAATCCTTTGCGAATCTTGAAACTATCTGACATATTATAACCTATCCGTACTCTGCTTGTGGGATCGTTTAGATACTTTTTTTTCGGAATTCCTAATTGACCCGGGATTGCTTGATAAAACTATATTATTTTTTGGCAAGATAGTAAGACAAATAAAGCGGGTGGAATGCTGATAGTCACTAAGATTAATTATTTAGTATACAAAATTGATATTAATAGCGAATTCTTGGAAGTAGTTGCTATTAAAATTAACCTACCCAATAGTAACCTAGTTAAGTTTCCATATAATTTAAGCCTGGCTCGGGAATAGAATTATAGAATGCGTTTTTTAATAAAATGCATTTTTAATGCGTTTTTGAGATTCTCTACAACGTAGATTCAGAAATAGTAATCGTATGTGATTTAAATATTCAAGCTATAAGTAGTGATGATTACGATTTGTTACAGGAAGAATCTGTATGTACTACTCTGGATAATTGTATGGCATTGCATGAATTAAACTCTCTCCACAATGTTACAAATCATACTAACGGAACTTGAACAAATGTGAATGGCAATGTCTTGAAAGAGATTTAGAACCTCTGATCGTAGAAGATCTGCATCATCCTTCTACAAACATTGAATTGGAATTCAACAATAAGATTACAATTTAATATATATATATATATATATATATATATATATATATATATATATATATTAATGTATAATTCTATTAGGACTAACTTCTATAAACTGTACAAGGATCTTTGAGGGGACAGACTGGAAATCAGTTATAAATTCAAATGATCCTAACGACGCGTTAGACAATTTCTACAACAATTTTTATGTTTTAAATAAAAATGTACCAATCGCAAATATCCAACATGGTTTCAGTAGAAATAATGAATATGTTAAAACTTAAGGAGTACCATAGGAAAAGGAAACATAAATTCGCCTATAATATTGTAATGGGAACCTAATAAGTGTGCCAGTGAGACACACGCAAGAGCAAAACAAACACGATGTAAACAGAAGTAATTATAAATGTTTACGTAGGTAGTCAAGTTGTGGTAGCAGACGACACCGACTCCAAGTGGAAGCGACATCATCACTTCTAGACAATGTCCCAACATTCTTTTGTATATTTGAGTTCAGTTCAACACAATTTCTATACAAAATATTTTATCAGTCTTTTTTCAACTATTCGGTCATGGAACCATAGAAAAGTTCATCTCTTTCCTTATTTCTCACAGTTCACGTATAATACTTCCCAAAATCCCATCTTTAAATGTTGTCCATCTTTAAATCACTAAATTTGTTATGTTTACGTTTATTTTCCTTACATGTGAAACTATCTTAAGGACATAATAACTTAAGCAACGTTATTACTCTTACTCTAAAGAAAAGTAACCCAGTATTATGTAACTGAAAGTAGAAAATCTAATATGTTTCATAGTATATACGCAATATAACATACATTGAAAATAAAATAATAGTTAAAATATTTTAAATCAGAATTAGAAAAGAATATTGAAAATATTATATTTAACTTAACAGCTATAAAACAAGATAGGTAGTGAAACATTAATTTTAAAAATATTGTATGATGCAGAATCACTATTCAAAAAGAGTAAGAAATACGAAACATACAGATGAAATATTACAATAAATGGTTTTGCATATATCCCCTTGTTTCCATTAATGCAGTATGTAGTGTCATTGAGATGAAGTAAAGTAATTTATTTTACACGAAGACTTTCAAACCAGAAACCAAAACATTTTATTATTTCTTGACTACATAATAAAAAGTCCCAAGGGTAGGAGTGTCATTGGTATCCACTTATTTGAGGAGCTCAGAAGTAATGAATGCCAGTGATATTGAAAACAAAAATGGTATTGGTGTTTTTTTTTGTTTTTTTTTGTATATAGAACGAAATATTTATGACAAAATATTAATATTTTAAATACATATACATTAATATCCAGTATATCTCTGCATCAAACATAAACATTTTGCGATACATATATTTCCTATTATATATAAAAGACGAACTGGAACATTTTTATTTATCAATGTCACTTACAACCCTTCGCTTCTGGATCCCTTATTTAGACACTTTCATACTATTTAAGATTTTGTTTTGAAATTTATAAATCACTTCATTCAAATCGCTTATTTTGTTTCAATCGCACTACCATCTACCAACTGGTAATATATTTTCAACCCTATGTATAATGCACACATATAATCCTCTTTGTGTTATTTGTGTATTAAATCATCTGCAAAAATAGATAATAAATTTATTTTTTTAATTTACAACTAAACTAATTAAACAAAAATCAAACTTTTACCGCCCGATGTAAGAAACACAATTTATTACTTAAGGTTCAATCCAAGTGGGTTTTCCCGCCTTTTTCATTTTAGGTCAATTATTTAAATTTCAATTGAGGAAAACAGAAATTAACTTTCACAGACTTCACTAAAGTTCATTTCGTCCTTCAAAAATGACTACAATTACTTTTTACAAAATATTAATTGTAAACTCAGGATTGTGTGCAGACATTTTTGGGATAGAATAATGTCCCAATAGCTTCTGCACACAATCCTGCAGTTAACACTAGCATTTTATAATTGTACTCATTATTGAAGAACGAGACGAACATTGGCCTGTGAAAGTCAATTTCTGTTTTCATCTACTGAAATTTGAATAATTGACGTAAAACGAAAAAGGCGGGAAAATCAACTTGGATTTAGCCTTAATTCGCGTATTAAATACCCATTTTAACGCGTAACAACGTTTTCGGCTACGTCTGTAGCCGTTATCAAGTGTATCGTTAACAGAATCATTTTAATTTTTATTGTTTTTTTTTTTTAATATTTGAATTATTATTTTTGTTTTTATTTTTATTCTTATTTTACCAAATATGTTTTTGTTTGTTCAGAACGTTGAGTTTTCTTCCTTTCTTTCATTTTGATGACATTTTTCCATTCTTTTTGTTTTCATTTACATTATTCGGATCTATATGATGAGCTTCATTGAGTATTTGAGTTGCAATTCATGATTCCATTTCGTTATTTATAATATAAGTTAAGGAATCTGCAACGTATCCTTTCTTCCAAGGAAGAAAACGTTCTCAACAAAGAAATAAATATGGTCTAGTAACCATAAGTATTCAAATATTGGAAAAAAAAAAAAAAGAATAAAAATGATTGTGTTAACAGTACACTTGATAATGGCTACAGACATAATCGAAACGTTGTGTTATGTGTTAAAATGTGTATTTAATATGCGAATCAAGTCATAAATTGTGTTTTTCAAACACCGGGCCGTGAAAGTTTGATCTTCGTTTAAAAGATATGTGCAGTATGTGACGCTACACTATCGTTCATTTATTAAATATTTTAATTTTAATTTTACTTAACTGTTATATTATGATTTATATGATTTAGTTATTGTTGTTTACATATATTACAATAAAATAATAAATTAACGAATCACATGAATGCCATCAGAATACCATTAATGTTGGAACGGAAACCAGGAAGAGAAAAGCGTGTCAAATAACTCTGTAAGCTCCAAAGCGTAACAGAACCATAGAGATATGAAAACAATAATATAATCCGTTGATTATGATCAAGAGTGTAATGTACACAAACATGTCATGGAAGAATGGAAGTATTATACAGTACCAGGAAAAACAAAACCACAGAACAACGCAGGAATTTGGTACATTTTCCGTCATCCAGTCATTGAGGTTATCTTGTTACTAGTTTAAGTACTTAATTAATAGAAATAGTTAAAAATCTATGAAAAGAATATCTTATAAAGTAAGTTGCATAACTCTAATAATACCTTCATGAAGGATAGGTCAATAAATACAGCTACAGAATGTCAAAAAATTATTTAGATTAAGATACGTAGTTCTGTTATTACATTGGCACCTATCTCCCTTGCTTATTCCTACCGACTTTTACAATATGATGTTTTTGTTTATACTATATATTGTATTTTTCATTGCTAATCTTAGATGCTTAATTAAGATTGTAAAATGTTAAACTATCATAATTATATGTACAGTGTTTCAAATTATTTGAAACGTTTATACATTTATTTGCTACCTGAATTTCAGGTGTAGACTGGATCTGAAAAGGTGTTTCTCATTATAAAACATATCCGATATGTTAATTTAGGCAAAAACTCAAACATTAAATTCTTTACACTGTCATATACTCTTTAATATCAGATGATTAACGACGGTTTGTCATAAGAAATGCTGCTTTCAATGCGCACATAAGTAGATATTAGTACGTGACGTCAGTAGAAATGTCTTCCTCATTGTCAGCTTTATACCTCCTAGTCGTGAATATTCCCTCTTCGCTTGCAGAGTATTTTTGATTGCTAGTCAAATTCAATTAGCTGCAGGCAATGATTAATTTTATTTCCGGCTGTCTCCTTCATCACTTAGATAAGTACAAAATACCGCACTCAGCTATAAACATTTTTGAAGCCAATTGCTAGAAGAGAACCTTGACGATCCTCTATATTCAGTGCAAAACGCGCTTTTCACGAATGTTTATGAGAGAACAAACTCTCCCTCCCGGCGACTTTTGAAATAGTGAACCAAGCTATGGGACGTCACCCTGCGGCAGTTTGGGACTGTATAATTATGAAAAACGATCCCCTTTTCCCAGCAACAATAGACTGTCATATATCTGCTTTTACGACCATCGTTTCCTTCCACTTTTCCTCCTCTCCGGAGCTACCAAGTTTTAGAAGCGCCATAAACTGAATGGAGGTGAGAAAGCTTTCGGAGCCCTGCCTGCTACTGCTCCAGGCACAACTCCATGAATTAAAACAAACAGAGCCGCTGTGTGGGACGGGATATGCAAAAGATGTGAAAGGCGTTGGAATGAAAGCGACAAAAATACGGTCCAAAAGAGAAGGGAGACAGAGAAAATGCTGAAACATTTTTCAAAGGGTGCGTCATTCCTTAAACAACGGCTGAATTTTTTAAATGGATAGGAAGTTGGTCATGAGCTTCAGTAGATCTTCAAAAAATATCTGCAAAATAAAAACTTCAAGAACATAAATTTTGCAGAAATATTTCGATTTTATTTCTTTAAAGTTCCTAAACCCTCTGATATATCTATCGCATCCTATTGTTTTCAACTAAAATGTTTTGATGCCATTACCAGAAGATATAATGCTTATCTTTCTTTAGTACCATACGCAAATGATGATGTAATTACTTTCTACAAACTTTACGTTTAGAGAGTTGTTTTTGAGAACAATGGGACACATTTTACTGTGCACAATAAATTAGAATGACTAAAAGAGGTATACTGAAGAACTTATTAATGTTAGATATGTTTATTCCGAATGAATAATAAGGAGTCATCTTAATAAATAAAATTGAAAATGATTGGATTTCACAGTTTGAAACCCGTATTTAAAGGAACGGCCTGGGTAGGTACAATATATACAGATGCTTATCAGAATAATGGAAACACCTGAACGAAAGTGCAACTTACCAGATTAATATGGTGTCGGGCCACCTTTCGCCTTCAGAACAGCCTTGATGCGACGTCGGATGGAGGCATAGAGGTCGTGAATGGTAGCAAGTGGAATATTACACCATTCCTCGTGCAGGACATCGGCCAGTTCTGTGAGAGAGGATGGAGGTGGAAATCGTCGCGCACTCGTGTTTCCAAGATGGACCACAGATGTTCAATTATGTTGAGATCTGGGGATTGGGCGGGCCAGGGGAGGTGTTGAACTTCATCCCGATGTTCCTCAAACCACGCTGCAACAACTCCAGCTGTGTGAATGGATGCATTATCATCCTGGAATATGGCGTCATTGTCCGGGAACAACATCCGGACCATAGGATGCAAGTGGTCTCCTAAAATTGCGACATAATCGTTGGCAGTGATGCGTCCGCGAAGTGTGACCACAGGACCCAATGAAAACCATGATATTGCGGCCCACAGCATCACCGTGCCGCCGCCATGTTTCACAGTTGGGTGGAGACACTGCAGATCATACGCTTCTTTGGGCGTTCTCCACACATAAACACGGCCCGTGGTTTGGAATAGGGTGAATGGTGACTCATCCGACCATACCACACGTTTCCAGTCGTCAACGGTCCAAGTTGCATGGTCGCGGCACCATTTGTGATTGTCGAAACAGGTTGGGGGAGGTGCTGATTGAGTTCCTCCGTCACTTGCGCCGCAGTGGCACGACGGTTCCGCGTGACAATGCGCTTTAATACCCGGCGTGCCCTGTCACTGATGCTTTTCTTCCGCCCACTGTTTCGCTTCCCCGATGTGGTTTTCTCGTGTGTTGTGTAGGCCGTCATCACCTTCGACACTGTCCCTGGCGACACACCTAACACACTAGCCACTGCCGTCACACTCACTCCACATAACCGCGCACCAACAATTTGCCCTCTTTGAAACTCTGAGAGGTCTCCCATTTTACACTACCTCCGTCTGCTGCAGCCACTGCACACTCCTGTTCCACGACGCCTGACGTAGTATGGAGACCGACCTAACACACCACCACCAGCAGTCCGGCGCTGCGGTCGCTACGACACCACTGCCAACCCATACATCTGACGTGTTGCCAACTACAGGTGTTTCCATTATTCTGATAAGCATCTGTAGGTGATCTGTGAATCTTGCAACACTTGAATGCTTTGTCAGATTTTGGTCTTACTTGGTTGATATGCCAACTCTGACAAAATATCAACAACTATAAATACTGGTTAATAAATTACCAAAATTTCTGTTGATGCTGCATGACTCCTATTTCTATCGCATTTAATGCTGTAGCTGTCTGGATTAAAATGAACTTGCTCCTTAGCCTGCTAATTAGATGCTTCTATCAAAACTTATCGTATGAAAAATAGAGCGAATAGAATCATACCTTCGGTGAAAACAACTTGAGTTTCGACGGAACGAAGCTTCCAGTTGCGTGGTTTAGTCTTTTATTATCGTATGAGTAGCACATAAATTATTTTATCTGTCAGAGTTTAGAACTGTTTCTGTATGTTCATTAAGACTGACTTAAAACATATCTGCACAATCGCCTATTATAAAGAGAATAGAAGTTGTATTTAATAGCAAAGTGCTGGATGGAACAATAGTATAACATGTGCATTATTGGAAATTATACCTTGTATCTTTACTTATTTGTTTATTTATTTATCAAGGGTATAGCAAATGATATTTTACACCATTTCTGTAACAAAGTGATATATGTTACAGTAACAAATGAACAATAATGCAGCAAGTCAGTTAAATCCTAGTAGTATTTTCAGTTTCAAGATCGTTTAAGGCATTTAGAAAATCTCATTCACATATTACGTAAAGCTATTTTTTAATTATTTTTACACCCTCCCCCCGACTTGTCACACTTCGTAACGCAAGGCTGAACCCCTCCCCCCTTTAGTCACGTAACGCTTTTTGATTTTTGTTTTTTCACCAATTTTGCTTATTTTGGGCGTTATTACAATTTAAAAAAAACTGATTTAATTTTGCTTATTTTGGGCGTTATTACAATTTAAAAAAAACTGATTTTAATGGCAGAACTTTTTTTATTACAAAATGCTTGTATTCTGAATAAAATTAATTTGTAATGGTTTTTTTTTTCTTCAATAAATCAAAGTATTAGAAAATGGTAGTACCGTCATAATATTTTAACCTCATAAGGTTGTTTAATTAACTAGTCTTTCTTCGAAATTAAATAGGCCTATTGTCGTTTTCCCAAGGAGATCGCACCCATTCTTTTAGGTTACCGATGATTGGCAAAGGATAGCTTACCTTAATAAGGAAGCTTAAGAAAGTATCGGTAGTTTTCTTCTTTGTAGCTGCTTCTATTCTTGCCGACACCATTTCCTTGAGTTCTTTATTACTTTTGGCTTTAGTTTTAAAATAAAGCCACTCTTCATTCACTAAAATTTGTACCTTTTGTGCAGTTTGAGAGAGACTTTTGTGTGAGATTTTTTAAAACTTTCAAATAACTTCTTATACAGCTCAGATTTGCTGGACATTATAGCGCAAGTTCAAGTATGACTTACCCAATAAGTCAGTTTAAAAGCGGATCTATACTTTAATAGATCTAAATAATGCTTAATAGAACACATTTTTCGATTGCAAACATCACAACTAAGGAACAAAATGGACTACTGGTGTCTACGCCGTACACGCTACTACCGTCCTATCATTTAGTGTTTAATTGTGGCAAATAATAATCTGAAGAATAAACCAATCTCTCTCTCTCTCTCTCTCTCTCTATATATATATATATATATATATATATATATCACACACATGTGTGTACGTGCATGTCTGTGTGTGCATGTGTGAGTGTATGAAAGAAAAAGAGATTTTTTTTATTTTTCATTTCATTTATTTATTTATTTTCTGAGGAGGTTACCTTTCTGAGGAGCTTTTGTTACTAGCCATCATAGTGTATGTAGCTCCCTTGCTGGTCTTTCATCCACTTACAGATTTAAAATACCCCCAGAACATTCCTCTTGAAACAAGAACTGCTCTAACAAACGATCCAATCAACCATTATAGTACCGAATTTAAGCCTTCGTTCATAAACAGTGTGTGTAAGATAAAGGAATAAACATTGTGAACCGTTTACAAGAAGCCTCGATGGAGTAGTGTCTAAAGTAACGGACAACAAGCACCCAAACAAAGCAGAAGATCCTGAGTGCGAATCCACCTGGAGTCTACTAGAAAATTTAGAAGGTGTCTAATGCATATCTACGAAGGCAGGGTCAAAGTACAACTCAAATATTTATACCGGTAGTCAATAACCATCCGTCAACAGGTTTAGTTCTCCACTTGCGTTTACTAAAAAATATGCTGTTTTCGTAGGAAATTCGGTGGGTGGAAGTTGGTGATTTGGCAGTTTGAGTAAGTCCGACCTGGTCGGCTTTTGTGCAACATCCGGTTATTGGGCCAACGTCGGCGTGAATTTTACCGCCAAAGGCCACACGTCGGATCACTGAAATTTTCCTCATGGGGCAGTGTTGCCAGCCCATGCAAAAATCTATCTCAGCAACTACTAAAAGGTGTGTGGGTGTCGTTGGAAAGATCTTGAAAAAAGTATCTCCGTGCCGCTGGAATCGTCCTGATTGGTGCAGTGGTTCAGTGTTAACATTTTCCAATAATAATAATAATAATAATAATTGTTCAAATTTCTTGCATTCAGTTAGACCTAGCAGCGCCAAACTTGGTACAAACATTATTCGTCACAATACAAATCAGCAAGAAGGCCTATGTTGCTAAGCAACGCTCATATCAGTGTTGCCAGTCTATTTGCTATAAAAATATTTTAAATAGTTTTCATTATATTAGCCATAGCAGCACGAAACTTGACATAAACATTATTTGACAGAGTAGAAACATTCTGCGGGTTTCCCCCGCTCCCCACAAACCCCGTTTTCAGTGTTGCCAATCAATGATAGTAATTTATATCATTACCCATAAGGTGTAGAGATATGTATGAGATATCATTCGAAAAGTCTTAGCTAGATTACCTCAGCCAAAGCGCAAGTGCATGGGGCAATATAGGCATCCGGGGGGGGGGGGGGAGCTAGTCCCCCGAATACTTACATCAATAGTTATTAATAGTGCTAAATAATTATTTCGTTAAGGGGAAAGGGGAAATAAAATAGCAAGCAATTGTTTGTATGTACGTACAGCTATAAACATAAAGATTGTCGCATGTCTTTAGAGATTATTTCCCGAATTCCCAGTTATTTCCCTTGCAGAGGGAAATTTCCCGCAGTAGAGGGAAGTTCTCTGACATCGAAAAATATGAACATAATCCATCATTAAAACCCATTACAGAACAATTGTGATATATGTTGTAATTATTTTCACAAATAAATAATTAATTACAAATCAAAAACAAGATTCTAAAATAATAATATTAAATTATATACACTTAGTGTGGTATCAATTTACACTCTCACCTTGAAGTCTAGTAAACTAAATATTAGTCAGTGTTTAATAGGCTGGACGAGTGGTTACCGCAGTAGACTCATAATGGATTTTCATTTTATCACGGGTTCAAACCCTGGTCGACTGGTCGTCAGTCTTCATTTTTATATTTTTTTTTGTTTGATATCTAATTTAGTTATGATACTTCTATATTTTACTGTTAATTTAACAGTCATTTCAAGAATCGTTTACTATTTTTAGTAAAGAAACGTAATCTGAAAACCGATTGACTTTTTTAAAGAGCTTAAGAATGTAAAGTAATATGTGTCAGAAATGTTCTTGAATAAAACAATTTAGTGATTATTTATTTTGTTGAACGCTAGCTGTAACTAGCCCAACTCTTCCGAGAAGATTAATGAGCTTCGAAGCTTTAAGTTGGTTCTTGAGTATAGGTCACACTAGGCTAGTTTACCTACCAGTGTCTGTTGGGGTTTCCCACTTGGTTTACCATCGCTCGTATTAAATACTAATGGCAACGTTAATACAGAGTAATCCATATAGACTTTTACAATTTCAATTACTTATTTATTTTCTTATGGAAGTGACAAATCGGCGGAAAAGAGAGACCCTTGGGGGGGGGGTTATTAGTTTAAAAGCTATTGTTTAGAATGAAACATTTAGCCCCAATTTGACAATCGACGGCTAATCTTCTGGTCAGGGCTAAGTTGAGGCCAAGTCACTTTTTGGTGAATCGGAGTACGCAGAATATTACTTGGCCTCAACTTAGCCCTGACCAGAAGATTAGCCGTCGATTGCAAAACTGGGGCTTAGTCATTCTGAAATAACTGGGTGGGGGTGGGGGGGCAATGCCACCCATGCGCCATCATAAATCGGCCCATTATTAGTGACAGTGAATCTCATCAGCCCATGAGATTGCATTGCATTGTCGAATTGGCTCCAGCAGAATCCGTTGAGCGCCCATGGCTGAAATTAAAATACTATTATTATCCTCCATAGTTGACTATTGTTAAAAAGTTGAACAGTGAAGGCTTGCAGGCTTTATTTTGTAATGTGATGTAGGCTGTATGTACTATTTCTACCACTAAGTGCTACTGCGGCTAACACTACTTTTAGGTCTCTTAATAGCAAAGCAATAGCAAAATGGACCTTCAATTCCCATTCATGGTGTCAGTCCGTCCGTCCGTGTCTAGAAATGAAATCTCAAGAATTACAAGCTGTAGAGAGATGCTTGAGATGTTCTTGGAGTCTTAGTTAAACTAGCTCAGATCCCCTGGAACCGTCTTGATTGGTGCAGTGATTCAGTATTGCCAGCCATTTTCTAAAAAATCAATTCTTAAAATTGCTCCCATTTAGTTATAACTATCTGCACCAAACATTATTCGACGCAATACAAATACATTGAGAGAGCATACGCTGCCGAGAAATTCACTTACCAGTGTTGCCAGCCTATTTTCTATAAAATTATATTTTTTCACATTGCTTTCCTTATTTTAGTCATACCAGCACTAAACTTGGCATAAACATTATTTGACTGAGTAAGAACATACCACGGCTATTCCCGCTCCGCAGGAATCCCGTTGTCAGTATTGTCAGTTCATGCTAAAATGTATGTCTTGAACCATAAGGTGTAGAGACATTCATTATGTGCCTTTCGAAAGGTCTTAGTTAGATTAGCTCAGAGACGCCGGAATAGTCTTGATTGGGGTAGTAGTTCAGTATTGTCAGCACATTTTATAAAAATAATGAATTATTTAAATTGCTTCCTTTCAGCTACGCCTATAGCTGCGACAAACTTTGCATAAACATTATTCCACACAAGTACTGTGAATTTTTCGAAACTAAGCTCTGCAGTTATCAGTGTTGCCATCCTATTTTATAAAAAATAATGCTTGTATGGCTAAAATGCTATCAAGGGATCGGATCCTTTGCGATTGTAAGTAGAATCTAACTTTTTTCTGCTACTGCTGCTACTACTACTACTTCTAATTCAATAAATACTAATAGTGCTACTTCTTCTGACTGCTAATACTACTACTACAAACTGCTATTATGCCGAAAACCCAGATTGATGGTGAGTGCGTAAAGTCAGCGAGTCGGTCCCCGAAGTAATTGCAAGCCAAAGTTATGTCACCACGAAGAGCAGCAGCAAAATTGGGTCGTCGCAGTAACGGCAGATATTCAAGTTGTCGTCCTTTGTCCACCTCTGAACCTTGCCGATGTCATTCATCTTCAGCCTCAGAGTGGTAATTGTGATGCTGCTTCAATTCACCATGATATTTTTGTTCGGGGTTACCTTCCCCTAGCCTTTGTAGATCCCTCTACTAACTGCAAGGCCTCCGACTACTTACATGAAATTGATTTAACAGTTGAAAATAAGAGTTTATAGACGGGAAAAAGTGAAATATATTAGATAACCATTAATAGGCCTATTCCTCATGAACTGAGTTTTCAGTGAAGCCAGTTCATGCCAAAAATATATCTCATGAACCTTATTTTATCAAGAGACCGAAGATTTCTTGATACATTTGCTTGGCTTTCCAATTTTAGGTGTATGAGCAAGGATTATGAGCATTCTCCTCTCACTTCAAAAACTAATATCCAGCTGAACAAATTACTTGCAGATCACTTAGTAGTGAACAAATATTGTAAGGGGAGATGTTGGGAGTTTTCTTCCAAAACAGTGCTGTTGTTTTTTTGTCCACAGATGGCATTGAAATTCTATTTCTCAAGTAGTGTTAGATTTTGCTCTTTCACCCCAAGAAGGACTTCCGGGGGGAGGGAGAGGGGAAAAAAGTCTTCCGAATGTAGAAGCCTAGAAGGGTCTGTGAGGTGCAGCAGTGAGTGAAAGAGAGGGACAGTGCGCGGGTGTTAGTTGTGTAATAACATTACAATGTACACATAAACAATGTGAGTAATCATCGTTCTTATCCTTATCATGAGCATCATTATAGCGATCACACATTGACTCGAGTACTACGAATACAGTTCAATATAAGATTCAATCGGGAGAAAGACAGTGTTATTTTGTGTAATCAGTGTTCTTACGAACAAGAAACAAAACTAAGAATTATATTAAATCGATCAATAGCAGATTTCATTATCAGACGTAATTCTTAACAAGTATTATTCCATATATCTTTCTTTATTATGTAATATTTAATTCTATCTTTAAATCGCATTAATCAAGCAATCGTGTATTCGTGGATGCGAGTCCCCTATGTGATCCATAGTCTATTAAAATTTAATAGTGGTCCTCCGATATCTTTGCAATCAAACACACCCCAACAATCGGTCCTATCACGGGCCGGATACGCGAGTGCAGTTTAAACCAAGTGGTAGTGAATAAAATTTCAAGTTCAGTGAATTGCAAAACTGTCATGGTGGCATCAGGGAGTGTCGGTTAGAACATTTCCCGCGCTGCAAGGTACCAGTGCAACGTTGGCACAGCACAGCCCAAAGGTCAGCAGCAGCAGCATCCAGATGTCAACTTCAACTAAGGTCAGCAGCAGCAGCATCCAGACGCCAACTTGAACTGTCTGGCTCATCCTTTATTTTCCTATACATATTCAAATTGCGAAAAATGAGTGAGACACAACGCCTTATGCATCAACGCGCCGCGTACAAAGGTAAAATTACGCGCATGCAGACATTTATAAGCGAATTTGATGAAAGCCAACAAAACGTGGAAGACATTAAGGCACGGTTAGAGCTCCTGAGCAGTGTATGGAGGAAGCTACAGGAAATACAGGACGCCATTGAAATCGAGGAAGAGGATGACACAGACAACGCCGGAGTGGAAATTGAAAACTTGTATTTCGGTGTCAAGGCACAGTTACAAACGCTTCTATCAAAACAAGAACATGAGAGTCAGTTTTCAAATAACGACACATCTAGGGTTACTAGGCATACACAAATAAAGTTGCTCTCGATTCAAATTCCTAATTTCGATGGCGATGGCGATTACAATCAGTGGCTTCCTTATGAGGACACATTCAAGGCGCTTATACACAATAAGAACGACATTGTCAATATTCAAAAGCTTCAGTATTTGAGATCATCGTTGAAGGTAAAAGCGTTAAAACTCATTCAAAACTTGCCGATCACAGAAGCAAACTACAGGGTAGCATGGCAATTGCTGTCAGACAGGTATTCCAATAAAAACACTGATAGCTGCATCATACATTCATGAAATCTTAAATATTCGGCAGATGCAAAGGGAAAGTGCAGTCGAGCTAAGGGAGTTTGTAAACACCGCGTCAAGCAACATGAATGCATTGCAAGCACTGAAAACAGATGGACAACTGGTAGACACGATCTTCATTCAGCACTTCGTGTCGTGGTTAGACAATAGCAGCAGAAGAGCATGGGAGTTACGTAAGATCGAAGCAGAATTTCCTACGCTTGCCGAATTCCTCTCACTTTTGGAAAAAAGATGTCAAGGGTTGGAAACAATGAATTCAAACACAAGTGAAGTTAAGGGGGCTAAAACACAAGAATCACAAATGAAAGACGGTAAAAATAACCATACAGCGTATGCGTCTACAGTTTCTCGTGCACGCCCATTTTGCAAAGATGTTCAGCCTTTATTTGCATGCCAGTCTTTTATCAAAGCAAGTGATACACAGAGGGTTGACTGTATGCGAAGGAATAACCTCTGCATGAATTGCCTGCGGGAAAATCACCGAGCAAGCGAATGCAAATCAAGTTAGTGTAAAAAATGTGGCAAGAAGCATAACACGTTGTTGCATGATAATAAACCGTCAAGCAACTCCTCCGCAGGGGAGCAGAAAGGGGATGTTAACGCAAGAAGCAACGCAGCGATTGGAGGCTAGGAGGAACAAGAAAATGCTCAAGGGTCGTATACTTCACAGGTGCTACTGTCTACGGCCCTGGTAAAGATTAGGGACAACAACGGACAATGAGTTACGTGTCGATGTCTCTTGGACAGTGCATCCCAGAGCCATTTCATTTCGGAAGCGGTAGTACAGCGGATGAGGCTAAGGAAGAACAGAAGACATATACCCATCCAGGGTATAAACAACGCAGAGTCCGAGGCGCGGTTTCGTGTTGATATCTCAGTACAGTCAATGGTGACACCACATCAAATAGATATGAGTTGCCCAGTGTTGCCACGCGTTACGGATAATTTGCCTGCAGAAAGTGTGGACTGCAGGGATTGGAACATTCCTAAGGATATAGCACTGGCGGATCCCACCTTCAACGTTCCAGGGAAAATCGATTTGTTGCTAAGTGCAGCAGTAATCTTCAAAATACTCAAGGCCGAACGGAAGCTGCTACGGGAAGAGCTTCCGGTACTACAAGACACGCGTCTAGGTTGGGTCATCACAGGAAGCATACCATAAAAATGCAACAAGAGCAGTCCAGTGACGTCATTCTAGACCAGAACAGAAGACAACCTTCACGATCAGCTTCGTCGTTTTTGGGAGACAGAAGAAGTGTTTACCACCCCAAGGACGTCCGAAGAGTTATCCTGTGAAAAACATTTCAAAGGAACTTTTGAGACAGGTGCAACAGGCCAGTTTGTGGTTCGTCTACCATTACGTGAAGACCAAGGTGCTTTGAGTGATTCCTTTCAGCGAGTAGCGGTTAGGTTGTGCCACTGGAGCGGAAACTAGAACGTAAACCGTAGTTACGGACAGAGTATGGGAAATTCTTGGGTCACATGAAGGCAATTCGGAAACCACAGTTAGAAGAGGTGACCAAGGAAGCAGCCTTTTATCTCTCGCATCACGCAGTGTTCACACTCTGTAGCACCACCACGAAGGTCCGCGTAGTGTTCGAAGCGTCAACCAAGTCAACTAGTGGCAAGTCATTAAACGATCTTCTCATGGTTGGTCTTACATTGCAGCAAGACCTGTTTTCCATTATACTGAGATTTCGTACCAACCCGGTAGTGTTTACGGCAGGCATCGAGAAGATGTACCGTGCTATAGGACTACATCCGGATGACACTTCCTTGCAAAGCATTCTCTGGCGGAAGTCACCTGACGAACCGATTCAAACATATGAACTACAAACCCTGACGTATGGCATGGCGTCTTCATCATTTCTAGCCACAAGATGTTTGCATCAGTTAGCAGAAGAAGAATCACATTTGTTTCCTCAGGCATCAAAAATATTACGAGAAGATTTCTTTATAAACGATCTTGCGAGCGGTGCGAGCGACACAGAAGAAGCCCTAAGATTACAAGCCGAACTCATCACCTTGCTTCGAAAATGGTGCTCTAAGAGCGCAACTTTATTGGAAGCCATTCCACCAACAAACAGAGAAATTGAATTTGCAGTCCTGTTCCAAGATGCGGAGGGCGTCAACACGTAAGGTCTATCATGGCATCCAGGCAAGGACAAATTCTTCAGTAAGCATCGACCACCAGACGTCATTGAAAGTTCAAATCGCGTCACCAAGCGCCAGGTAGCGTCTGTAGTCGCAACCACCTTCGATCCCCTGGGTTTGATAAGCCCAGTATTAATTACATACAAGTGTTATTTTCGCAAAGATTGTGGTTAGAGCCAATCAAATTGGATGATAAATTACCTACGAAATTTCTCGCAGGATGGCAACACTTGTAACAGCAGTTAACATGCATCAATTGTATTCGTTTTAGTGGAAGGAGAGCCAACCAATATTGAAATACACGGGTTCGCTGATGCTTCTGAGGCAGCTTATGGAGCTTGTATCTACATGTGTTTAACCAATCAAAACGGTCAGACAAAGACGCAACTGCTTTGTGCGAAATCAAGAGTAAAGATGAAAATCACATCCGTTGCTCCGTTGAAGAAAATCACATTAGCTCGGCTGGAATTGTGTGCAGCGTTGGTGCTGGCAAATTTACTTCAGAAAATTCTACGTGTTACGGCTTAAGATAGATAAGTTTTATTTGTGCTCTGATTCTCAAATTGTGCTTGCTTGGCTCTCGTCAAGATGGAAAACGCTCCTTGCTAACAGAGTCGCACAAATACAAGACATGACTCACACCAGCGATTGGCAACACTGCCGATCAACAGACAATCCTGCGGGTATGATCTCATGTGGAATTGAACCTGCTGTTGCTGTTATTCAGGACCGAAGGCTCTGGTGGGAAGGGCCTCAATGGTTGTCACAACCCAAGGATTCATGGCCTTCTTCAGCAAAGAAATCAAACACTCAAGACGTTCCGAAGCAAGGGAGAAGACAGTTGTGGCATTAACTACGCAGTAGCCGCAAGATGACGTCATCAGCAAGTTTCCCGGAGTATCGAGGCTAATACGAGTGCTGGCTTATTGTCGCAGGTTTATGCACAATGCAAGAAGAGGGGGCGAGCGCAAAACAGGCAGCTTATCAATGGACGAATTGCACAATTCAATACAGCAGTGCATCAAGTTAGTACAACAAAGAGAATATAAGGAGGAAATACATTTTATCAGTTCAGGAAGACAAATTTCACCACGTAGCTCATTCAAGAATGTGTGCCCTATATTGGATGCAAACGCACAGGTTTTTTTGGCAATCCTGGCTGGAGTCGCACAAAAACTGAAACGCCCCCAACCTATTGATCCCAAAAGTGGATCACACAGACAAATAGGGTCGCCAGGAGCCTAGAGTACCCACGCAACGCATCTAACCTAACCTCTAGCTCCAAACATTTTCTACACCCCAGACGAGCGGCGCAGAAATGCCTTCCAGATTTAAGAATATCTGGGAAAGAGGATTCCAGATCCTTGTGATCGCTGTAAAAAAAAATTAATTTAGATCGAGGGAGGAAATACCGGTAAGGCGACACCTCCAATCCTTTAATTAGATCGTCAGTTCATACTCCGAAGTACCAGCTGGTTCAGATTAGCGACAGATTAAGAAAGAAAAACACAAATCTTTACTTGGGAAATAATCTCAAACGATGATACGCATAACGACTCATATGTGACTCATACGGTGTCTTTACTCACTTCGAAGTCTACAGGGTGGCAAAAGAAGTAGTGTAAGCCAAACCGGTCGGAGCCCCTTCCACCAAAATTTGAACAGCTGTGCTCCATAAATTTGAATTTTGATACGTTTCCCGGAAGTCGTGAACCCCAGGGTCACGTGGGGGTTACTCCCATGCCCTTAGCCCTGTTCTTAGACCCCACCCCCGTTTTCAGAACATCGTGAGAAAATTTTTCTGGTGAGACCATCTGGTGTATGAAATTTGGTCGCAAAATGATATTAATTGTAGAATCCAATCGAATGCTAAATATGAATGAGGATGGAGAACAAACCTGCCTACGGGAGCCCTGATTATAAGAAAATGCTGTGTGGTATATATAATACAATCCTAAGACTTCAAATAATATTTAAAAATGGTAATTGTCTGTCTTAATTATGAGGCATTACATGAAATCTATTGGAATACCCAGCTGAAGATGGTTGGCCGGGAGACTCAAACTTAGGACTTTGAAGCTAATGCTTAGTGCTGTATGCTGCATGCAGTTAAAGAATAAATTAGTTGTAGCTATGTAAATGAATATATAGGAGAAGGTTGTATCTGAGGATGATATTGTGAAACAGTGACTATGATAATGTATAACGTATCTTCTGAAACGTCATACTGTAGCAAGGACGCACGCACGAGACGGTTTTAAAAACATATTAAGCAGAGTAAGAAAGGCTTGGAAAACATCTTGGGGTAATAATTGGAGATATGGAGCTTAAGAATCGGTTATCTGGGATGAATGGCGTGCTGTAATTGTGATGGCACGGAAACTTTGGATTTGATGACAATAGATATTGGTAAAGCCAGAACATAATGGATGTGATGTGGTATTTGACTACACTGAATTATCTCGTAGAGGCTGTGCATTGGTGTAT
>JAGDQP010029871.1:0-23041 GCA_022664845.1 Lepisma saccharinum | reverse complement strand
TACATATGCAAGAACTGAATTTATGATAGAATAAAAACGTTCAGTTTGCTTTTATTAAAGAAGTAATTTACAAAGAGAAAAAGTGTAAAATTAGTAAGCTAAAGTTCATCGCAGCAGTAAAGTATTTAGAAGTTGTGGTAGGAACAGACTTCAGATTGAACAGTAAGAGTGTATGCCATCAAAAAGTATTAAAGAGAGTATTATTTGGACAGTGTTGAGTAATTGGACTACGTGTCGTGAGCAGTGAATCCAGACTGATCTAGAATGATTGCATTATAAATTAGTGATAGGACAGAAATTTGTACGATAGAGTTATCCGCAAGAAGACATCCAATACCGACCGAACTTAATGAATAAGTACCGTTCATGTGAAAAGCCATTACAAGATACAGTTACGAGAAAAACCTTATTACGTTTCATACAAACAGAACTTTCTCTGAAATTGACTATTCCATACAGAATAGGTTAGTTCTTCAAAAATCAGTATTCTCTATATAGTTATATATATTACGATCGTAACATCCATTTTATCTTCATTTAAACATTTCTATTTGATCCTTTAATCTTCAATTGTATCTCTTTCAATATTTTAATTATCTCACACACACTTGTATGAGAAGACATACTAGCAAGTATTTGTCATAAAAGGAACTGTGTGATATACATGAGAATTCATACAAGTGACAAACATATATCGCTTTATTAGTGAACAGAGTGCGTTATTTTGAATTAAAAAGAGGTGCTCAATAAATATATTGCGAAGATTATTAAAGACTGAGTGCAAGAAGAAGTAATATATTAATAGTATTCATATCCAGCAAACTACATACAAGCATTCGGAAAGGGATGTATCTTCAGTGTGTATGAATTTCGAGAATAAAGAAGTTCAAGATATTATTTTGTAATCAACGCCAAAATAATTAATATTTGTTTCATTCCATACAACCTAGTTAACTCTCACTTAAGTAAAGATAGAGTGCTCCTTAATCAAATATGTTTACTGCAAAGGTATCTTAGCATCGCGCAGAGTTTCCGTACCGGACAATTGTTCATATTCAACAATTCGACTCGCTTTCGAAACAAACCCAACCGCCATAAATTTGAGCAAAGAATGCTGAGAGACAGGGATGGAAGGTGGGTCCCCAAATTATATATAATTTTGAGATTAGCAGCGGATTGCAACAGGGTGATGATGCCTTGTCACCACTACTGTTTAACTTTGTGTTAGAATATACGATTCTAAAAATAAAGAGCAAGTAGAGACTAACATTGAAAGGGTTAAACCAAATGTTCGGATACGCATATGATGTAGATTTAATAGGAGACGATATAGATGCACTAGAAAGTAACATCGATGTCTTAGTAAAAGCTTGCGATGCGTTAGGTCTACAGGTGAACGTAGAGAAAACAAAGTACTTGATAGGAATCCAAAACACAGAGGATGAAGGAAATAGATACATAGGACTTAAGAATGAGATCATAGAGAAAGTAATATATACACTGGGGAGTATACATTACTAGCAAGAACGAGGTCACAGACGAAATAAAAAGTCGCTTAGCATCTGTAAACGCATGTTTCTATTCAGTTCAGGAACTCCTAATCTCGAGACTAATATCAAGAAAGCTGAAATTAAAAATATACGTAACGTTTATTCTGCCGGTAATATTGAAAACTTTACGACTGCGAAAGTTCAAGTACGACCCTAGAAGTTAAACATAAATTATGTGTGTCTGAAAATAAGGGTTTGAGAAAAGTATACTGGACGAGCTGACCGGAGAATGGAGGAGACTGCATAATGAACTCCACAGACTGTATGATTCACCCGACGTTGTAAGAATAATTATATCACGTAGGCAAAGATGGGCAGGCCATGTAGCACGGATGGAGAAAAACGAAGATTGTTTCGTTTTGGTTGATAAGACGGCCATTGGGAAGACCGAGACGTCCTTGGGTGACAATATTAGAAGATATCGTCGAGAGTAGATGTTCAATATGAAAGCTGGCTTGATATTGCCCAGGATATAATCATATTGCGAATGTTTGTTACTGCGGCGATGAACTTTCGAGTTGGTTAGTTAGCGATCGTTGTTTGTAGGTTATAGTTTGGAGGAACTGTTACCTCTATGAGGAGAACCTCTTTGTCGTATCGAGCAGTAGGATCTCTGGTGTGTTGACTTTGATTGTTATTTCTGTTTTTAATTTCCGATCCCAGTATAATTTGTATCTATCGTTTTCCGAGATATCCCTCTGGCTCTATTCGTGGTCTGGTTTGAGCTCTCTGTTGATAGATGATTTTCACTACATACTTATCTCTATTGGTATAATCAAAGCTAGCGAGTATGCCACATCTTCCAGTTACGTGTTCAATGGTTTCAATATTGGTATTGCACCTTCTGCATTTTTCTTCGATTGCTTCTTTAAGGATGCGTTTCCTGTTGGGATGATCCTGTCCTGGATTGCTATCATGAATCCTGCTGTTTTTGTTTCAGGCATATATTTGAGGCGTCATTGTCTACCCATCGGCTATCTAGTTGGTTAGCATAAGTACTTTGGAGTTCTTTCAGTTTCCAGTTTGTTTTTCTTCTGATGTTCGTCATTGTTGTCTGTCTTATTGTTTTCGTTTCCCAGCTTTAATGGTGTGCTACTTACATCCGTTTCACCGATAAATTTGTTTTTTTTATTTTATTTTCTCAGGAAACAGTCTCGGAGATTGGCAATTTGAGTGAGGGGTAATCGTTTTACCCCTAAACTTTCCACCTCAGATTGAGTGGTAGTGCGATTCGTTCTGTTGCTGCCCTGGAATTATGCATTTGGTGTCTTGTCATGCTGTTTCCCATAGTTCTGTTTAGGTCTTCTAAATCAGTATCTGTCCACTTAATGACTCTAAATGCGTTTGTCAGGATTAGAATGGCGTAGGTATTTATGTCTTTTACTTTATTATCTGTTCTTAGGTAGGTTTTTAGGATAAGGTTCATTCTACCCTGAAATGCCTCTCTCAGTTTCAGTTTAATTTTAGAGTGTTAGATGTTGTAGAGTTGAAAATATTCAAGGCTTGTACTTATAGCTTTCTTCTTCTGTGAGGCCCTGAATAATTTGATCCTGATCTATTGGAAATCCATCTTTTTTACTTTAGGTGGAGCGCGTTACATTTTTCTAACCTGAAGTTTATTATTAATATTATTATACAGTGCATTTACACATCTCAACACAAGTGTAGGATACCCTTCAGTTAAATCTGTTGGTAATAGGCTACCTTGGCATTGACGGTGACATTGAGAGTTCTGTTAAAACTAGATGTGTTGACCTGTGAATTGAGTGACCAAACAAACATGAGGTCAGAAAGCGGAAGGAATCGTAGTTTGGTGAAAGAATACATTTGTACAGAGTGAACAGTCGAGAAAGAAGCGAGTTAAATACATACATGTTTAATAATCTTGGCCATATAAGAGTCCTCCAACATAGTAATCTTGACCTGACCTAGAAGTGAATCAAGTTTCTTTTGACAAATGTGACAACGTGATGCAAGCTTAGCAAGCCAAGCCTAAAAAGCTTAAATAAGGTTGAATCAAGCAGTCTTATTTCATCAAATTCGTAAGAGATGGCTGTAGTTAAAGGGTGGGAGCTACCGGAAATTAGCTTACAACGAAATATTAGAGGCACGTGATGGGACTTCATCACACTGGGACGAGAAGCAAACTGCAATTATATTTCAAGTTTAGCAAGATTTCTCGTATATCTTTTTGTTCCAAAATCTTGAATTAGGCGAGTTATAATAAGCAGTTGTTCCAAGAAATTTATTTCATGCTTTTTATCAAATTAAACAGAATATCAAGTTTACAAATATCAAAACAAAATTAAGATAACCTTGTTACAAGCTGACATGCTATGTGGGATCGTATATAGTATCGAACAATGGATAATAGTCAACCACATACGCTGTGTCGTGTATTTAACACAGAGATCCTGAAGACTGAAGAAAATATTTTGAAAGATGCGGTTCATGAGTAATTTTGGAGTCTTTGTCTTAATTCTTGTAAGCTCTTTACAAGCATTAATAATGCACACGAAACCTTGAGAATCTATCTCCGCAATTTTCTTGCACTCTGTATATACTGAGGAAAAAGGAAGTGGTCTTAATCCAACATTTCTAAGTAGAACTAGTCTACTGTGAATGGGAGAAAACTGGTTAAATTTTTAGAACCGGTTAGGAGCGTCATTTCTAGTTTTCAAATCCAGGACACCCGGGTCAAGATGCGTACACATTGCCGTTAAAAGTGCAATTAATTTGAAGTAGCATTAATAATTCTGCCTGGATATCAATACACAATATTGCTTGTACTTCACTCCAGTGAGAGGAGATGAAGTAGCTGACAAACACTTCGTTTGTATTTTTTTTTATTTCCCAGTTGTGGGAGTTATCTTGTTGATATTGAGCACTTTGTAAAAACTTCTCATAAATGATGCCCATAATATCTTTAATTACTGTCTTACTGAGTGATCAAGAAGCAAGTTACTTTTGATTACATTTTTGTTCAATACCTACGTGCATTTTTGTTCAACGTAACACTACACTGCCATTAAATTTAGCTGCTTTTATATTCAAAACAAACAAATTCATGAAAAGAATATCTGCCAAATTATTATCACCTCTTGATTTCTCGAACTTTATGACCACATTTTCTAACAATTTTAAGAACATTTTTAGTTCCATTAGTATATCAGTAAACAAAACTGTCGAAGTTGGGGAGAGGACAATTCACGAGTGGTTAACCAGTAAGCATTTCATCCTAGCAGAGTTTCCGCTTGGTGTACATTATGGTCTGGTGATTTGTTTGGCCATCCATTCTCTCTTCGCAAGAGGGGCCGGTAATGCTGTCAGTGTGATTAGATCGCGGTATCGTGAGACGATAACGAATCTCTTATGGATAAAAAAGGGAAGATCTGGATATGCACCATAGCTGGTTTCAGCAAGACGATTCTACAGCTCATAAGACAATGAAATCATAAACTTATTCCGGAAGAAATACTTTGCACGCCAACAACAATGCAAGGGATGTCATCTTAACTGTTGCAAATGTTTGTCTATTAAAAAGATTTGTGGCTTGATGGTCGAATTCTGTACCTTCATGATCTGACTCGGTGAAACTAAGTCGTGGATATGGTATACAGAGCTGAACACCATTGTGGATTAAGCAAGCACTGTATCTCTAGAACCACTAGAAAATTTTCCAACAAATTTTGATTTATTTGCAACTGATTTCGTTAAAGCGTTCGACAGCGAAAGGAGAACTATATTTGACTAAATCTTGCTAATCTCTTCACGGACCAATCATACACTTGGTTTGTAACATATCTTATCTAGACTAAGGTGACCATACGTCCCGTACTAGCCAGGACAGTACCTTTTTTTAACCCTCTGCCCGGACTTTTTTCAAACATTAAACGGGACACTAAAATGTCCCGTTTTTTGTCAATTGTATGAATTACAGTATCATGTTTGGATTTCTTGATCTCAACATCACTGAAATCTCTTACTTATTGTCACAGAATTACTACAAAATACACCTTTGCCTCTGCAACTCAACACATTACTTTGCTGGAGACTTTCAGGTTAGGTTTCGCTATTATATTGCTTATCTAGTCTCCACTCCGGGCAGAGATAAGAAATGTTTGTTTACGCACCAGACAATGTAACCTCAGAACTACTACAAAAATTGAAGTCGGAGAAATCATCTCCTAGCGAGTATTGGGTTTCGCATTTTAATATCAACAACGTACCATATTCCAGTTTTTCTTTAAGATATTGGAGTTTGTTCTTTGTTTGCCTGGAACAACTGCCCCCACCGCACGAATATTTTTGTTCATGAATGGGTTATACACAAGTGAAAAAGAAACGCTCTTTCAGTACAAACTGTGAAAGCCATGTTGTTTAATAAGGTTAACTTTACTCACACGTGTACCAACTTTTACAAAATGCTGTGTGAAAAGAAGGACGTGTTGAAGAAAAAACATTCATCGACAAGTGAATAAAAGCGGATGTAAAGGGATGGAGTGCAGTACATGTGTAGGGGAAAGGAGGAGGACACATTTGAACTCGTTGTTGGGCAAATTTTATTTTGCTTCCTCAAAATCAGAGAATTTGTTTAGAGAGATGAATAAGCATATGTATGGGAACATTTAAAGCTTGCCGAAGAAAATGACGTACTTCATTGTCACCTTAAAGCAAGGACAGGAACTGGGAGGCTATTGTTCAAAAGTAGGGGATAGATTTGGTTGAACAAGGGTGGGGCATTTGGGTGGGGCTTTGAATTTGGCTGGGACAGTTTTGAACAAATCCTTAATTTGATGGCAATAACATTAATTTTCTTAGTAAATGCTTCTAAATACAAATACGAAAGCGAAACAAAGTAAACTAGGATTTTACTAACCATACAAAGAACATAAACGACGCAGTTGTTAATAAACTTTGAACTTACTTGCTTGGTTGTTTATTGGTGGTGTGAGAATTGCATAACCATTAAGATTGCATAACCTTTGCACTCATAAAAATATTGTGAAAAGCCTTACACATAACCTAACTGAAATGCTCGAAACACTCTTAATAATATAAACTTTGTTATATTACGGCATTCGATAAAGTTATATAAAGTACCGTACTTTGCCAGGTAACGCACACAAATGGGGAAAAACAAATGACGGCTGTGTGTCATAGTGTTTGCAATTTATAAATGTTGGAGAAAAGAAATTTCGTTTTATTAATTAAAAGTTATTACCAATGTTCTAAGGTACCCCCCGTTCAAATGTACCTCCCTCTCCCCTACACATACCTTACTATTATATTTATTTATTAGTTTTAAAACATCAATATTAATGAACTAACATTACAGTGTATTCATTTTGCCCATTTTTTTTTGTCCCGAGTTTTGGTTAGGAAAGTTAGATAAATGTACCCGTTTTATTACTTTAAAAATATGGTCACCTTAATCTAGACGGATGATCACCCAAATGTTTTCGAACAGAAATGTGTCAGTCTATGCATGAACTAGGTTATAAAACCATTATAAACAGTGTACTTGAATAATAGAAAATCAAATACCTCATATGACCATGGATTTAAAAAAAATTGATAAAGCTTTTGAAAATCCTTACAGATGGCATACGTTACGTTACATTCGTTTGTTTACATATGTTCATTCAATTTCTTATTTCTAATGCATAGAACAACTAATTTATACAACTAATAAGTGTTCGAAACATTTCGTACATTTTATTAAACTATGCACATTTTTAAGTAATATGCATTATACTTTGCAAATTCGCCAAGACATTTCAATACAAATGGGGTTTAATTTCTTCATTGTTAAGTGGACTCGAAGGACGAAAGTAGCTTAACAGAGCTAGAAGTCCAGCTACGGTGGCCATGTGGGCCCATAGCATTACTTTAGCGACGAAAGTGGCTTACTGTAGCCAAGAAGCCCATCCGGGGCCCCTGCCACCCCTTGATAAATCAACATTATTTGCTTGCTAATTATAAAACATTCTTTATGTTTGATAGAATTATTTCCCTTACGCACCAAAATGTAGAAGTTGACAGATTATAATTACAGATTTTAGAATACGTAATTTTACTTACGATTCTAACGATATACACACGACTTTTCTTGTGGATTCCAAAATCCCATACAGCCAGCCTAGAAATAAAAATTAAAGAGAACAGAATATATGATATCAAATACAGTATATAAAGAAAACAAATCCGGAAACTACTACATCTATGCATCATCAGCCTACGATATCGACAAAAAAGCTTTTAAAATGGTCATAATATTGAGAAAAGACTTAAAACAAGATATAAATACGATTTTTGAAGTAGACGATAAAACTTTATGCGCAAATCAATAAATAATAAAACAGGAAATTGAATAAAAAATAAAACGATTGTAGGACAATACCAAGAAGAGAGGAATCCAAATAGACTGTGTGAAAGTAAAAAGGAAACTAAGCAATACGGAAACGATTTGGATTTAAACAATCAGTGTTCCTCGTATTGTTGTTGGAAAACAATTATAAAATTATTGCATGTTGAAAAGTATATGGAGTAAATGTGCATGTTATGGAAAATGTAGGGTATATGAAACGTTACGTTCCAAAAGATATTAATCTATCGCATTATAAAATAATGAATCTTGTTATCACACAAAAAGAAGATTATCTAGCAGTATAAGAAATAAAATGTTAATGCAATAATATCTGATATACAGGAAAAATAAAATTGGACATCAATATTCAATTAAAGGAAAATGATGAGGTGTGTAGATCACGAAATATAAGTAACAAAATACTCACATTTTGTACAAAGACAAATAAAGGTCCAATGTGCGTATATACGTACAAAATATAAATATATTATGTTAATCATATTTCGTGGTATGCATACAAAATAATAACTCGAACTTTTTTTTTTTACTTGTCAATGTGACTTGACACTTGTATTCTAAACGCCTCATATAAGAGCCATAATGAATAAATGACGGTTATTGGGATCAACAAAACGTATGGCTTCAACGAACAATAGTAAAATGCAATTATATTTCGGGTATAGATAGTAATGATGATTCTGGATAGACAGTGAGTGTTTAGGTATGTAGTTACGAGCAATCCTGCCGACCATCAGACGATTGGAGGTATGTTATGTGTACAAAAGTATGATCACAGGGAAACGAAAACAGATGTTCTATAAAAGAAAGATGAAATCTATTTCCGAAAAGAAATATTTTAAATATTGTTTACTAGAACTCACCTTTACTTTGAGTGTGATTGACATTTTGTAAGTCGGTTTCGAATATGATATAAGTTCAGTGCTAACTTAGTATTCTTTTGACATTCAGCCTTGGCGGTCATTGACTCTGTCGACTGATTGCTGCTCGACAATCCGTCACTGAAAAAAAAAGACTGGCGTATTTCATTGTTCTTAGCTTTTGAGCAGAAACGTTTAAAGTTTAGCAAAGACATACTATTTAACGGTGAAACAGCATTTTTAGTTTGTGTACCACGAAACTATTGGTGATAGAGATACGACACTTGGTCACGTTACAGATCTTCTTATGAGGAATATTGTTGTAGCCGTAAGACATTTTTTAGATTCACCACTTCGTTTTTACGGGTATGAAATATGAAATTGTTTTCTCACTGCATATAGTATAACAGAAACGAAGTGGGGATGATGAAAATGTCTTTTACTAACAACATATCCATTTAATGCCTGGAGAGAGATTAGCCGGAATTTTTACTCGTTAAAGAAGACATATGTAAATGAAAACAGTGAAGCACATTTTCCTGTGAATGTTCGAATTGTCATTGAAAATACCAATTTCTCTTAATTATGACAAGTAAATGTGAAAGTTCCATCATACATTGTTTATCTCCAACCATGGGTTCAATTTTATGGACGTGAGCAATTACATTATAATTATTATTTCTGAAAAATATACGGTCCATGCAAGTAGAACAAGAAATATACAACAATTCTAAAGATGAACTGATGCATTTAAAAATGTTAGTGAATTATGAAAAATACATATGAAAATTAACAATAAATGACGATCCTAGACGCCACAGGATGTGAGTGACATTGACATAAAAGAATTGATTAAATCGTTTACATATTATTCGAAATATAAGATATTCGGATCCAATGTTTTTTCCAATTACATAAATACGTTACATCGATCTTTTTAATTTCAATGACACTTATTGAAATAGGGTTTCTAGAGGGTGCACAAACGAAGAGATTCCTGAATCAAATAATTGTATTTTCATTATGTATTATTTGTGTCCTGCAAAGTAAATAAATGTTTTTACTATCGCATACATTTCGTAATGTACCCGATGTTGAATTTGTTATGTTCCTTGCACACAAACCTCTTGCTGGAAAATTATCTGACTAATATCTTAGCTCATAACGGATACGCCAGAGGCGAGCGAGACGTGTTTGTCTAGCCTCGTTGTTGCTTTCAGTGTTAATTCACAATTTGTAAATTATTTTTTAAAGTTCTTTACGGTAATTAAACTTTTACAGTTATAAGGAATTATAGGCTTTGTGGGCACGAAGAGGCCCGAACTAATGTTAACCTATTTTTAAAAGTATTATTATTTCCGCTTGCCAATGGCATAATATTATACAATTGACATTTAGTAGAGAAACACTATATGTCCTAATTTTAAGCAACATATTACACTATTTTTATAAACGTTTACGTGTGGTCTTTTAATAAAGAGATAACGCAATGAACGTTTGAAGCGTCACAAGGTTAGAAACGACCGTGTAAACAAAGATTCCTGAATACGAATATGAAGTCAATTTCTCATACTTCTATTCTTTTAAATACATTAGTCTGAGTGCATATAGTGCAAGAATACAGTAACACACGTTTGAAGCTTTACCAGATTGAGAACGACCGGAAACATTCATGGTATCTGAACCCACATCGAAAATAAGTTTCTCTTTACCTACTTTCATTTGGGCGCCAGCCAACGTTAGATGCGGAGTACAAATAATGCAAAATTACCAAAAGAAAATGTTGTGGCCCCCACCAGGTTAAAACGATTCGATAAATCAAGGTGTTTGATCCCCGTATATGAAGTCAATTTCCGTCTACCTGCTCTCAATGAGATGTTACCATTGCCACAGACGGATAGACGGATGAACGGTCAAAGTGTAGTTAAAGAGCTAGGTGTAATAACGGCGGAAGTGCTTTTAACGTCGTTCTTGCGGAAAATACGTATTTATAACCTTCAACATTTGTGTTACACTTCAAATTGTGTGTTTGTACGATCGTCATACTTCATTCTATGGCCAAAATTCAGTAGGATTGTTATCCTCTTGAGCAGGGATTCCGCTAAACACCCCTTGTGGGGGTGGGGGTGACAGACCCCCGAAAATCTCGGCAACGCCCAAAACTAAAAAATTTTCTGTGAAAAAAAAAAAACATTGAAACCGTGCCAAACTCCACTTACACCCTCCCAATTTTGACTTTACACCACCGCCCTAAACTGAAAATCCTGGCGGAAACCCTGCTCTTCAAATTCTCTCTACTATATTGTTCTTGCATAAAAGTAGTAAGTGTTTAGTTACGATTGGCATAGCACATGCAACAGTTATGAAGCCTATATAATTCAGTAAAGATTTAGAAGATGCGCCAAGTAGTGGTAATTCTTACAAACCTGATGAAGAAAGCAATAATTATGAGCCAAAAGAAATAAGCAAAACGCAAAAATCTTTTAATGATTTCAAAGTGTGTTTTGCGCCTCACTAAGAGAAATGTACTCTCTCTTTTTTTTTTTTTTTTGAAAATGGCGGGACAAAATGAGGCAAGACACACTTTTTTATGCCTGTGGCGACACCAATGATATTAAACGGAGAAAAGTAGATGTAAGGACAAAATCTCGTAGACGTAATTTCTTGTACCCTGAAGAATCCTGGTGTCAGAAGTACTCCAGTTTCCAGAGTTTACCGTAGAAGTCAAGGTTCGTACATATGTAGAAGTATTATGAAATTTAAAATACATTTGTGAAGCAAAATGCATTTATGCAATACTAAACGACCTCCGTATTTCAAATATGGCTTATGCAAAAACTGTATAAGTGCATAAATATATTTGTTTAATTTTACAGGGTTATAGAAGGTATGCACATGGCACACATTTAACTTTACAAAAGCCAATATCTCAAAATAGCAATTTTATACTTACGCCGTTCTTGCACGTAGGTTTTCAATTGGAAAAAGCATTGTTTTCGTATCTATTATTAAAAGTTAATGCCCACTACAAGCTGAAGCAATTGCTACTTTTATAATACAATTCTTTGTAACCTATGAAAGTAACTAATTGCCCAAATTCTATTTCATTCAAACAACGTACTACTTGGAAACAGAAGTATTTATTTTTTATGTTTTACACGTCAGTGTTAGAAGTCGGGAAACATTCGAAAAAACAAAATCAATTATTTGTTCAGCAAACAATGATGGGAAACTTTTTATTTTCACCTCACGTCGCAATTCAGAAAGGTCGCATTCTGCGCACGTCAGCTTCATCGACTCTTTCACTTCCTACATCGACTCTATCATCAGACAAACTTCTGCAGATTCTTCTGTTGAATATTGATAGTTACCTCGTCCAAAAATATCTTCTGCCATTTTCATGACTTCTGAAAAGAGAAAAATTAAGTAAAAACCTTTATGGTTTGTGAAGAGTTGAAATCTAAGTTTGGGGTTCATAAAATATCTCCAGATTATGTTCCTTTTTTTGTTTTCAAGATTTTAAATGTCGGTAAGAGAGTTATTTTTTCTTCGTATGGACAAGTGATGCCGAACAAGTACTTACGAGAAATTGGGTAATACTTGTGGGTAACTTTATTAAGACTGCATAAGCAGATTTGTATTGCATAACCAGCGTAGGATATATAGATACATTAAAATATAAATAAGCATTACTAATTAATAAATAATTTGAATTATGTCCCACTGTTACGAAAAACTTCCAGAATTATTTGTTTTTTTAACCTTTTAATTTCTTTACGATAATCGTGCACAATCTCACAGAAGCACTAATTACAAGTCAGTAACACACGATCATAAAAGTAAAGCCATAATTTTGGAGTCGAAGACCTTTCTACCTTTTACCGCTTGTCTGTCTCGAAAACGTCAGTATGAGTACGAAGGGCGTCGCCAGGTATTTTCGTAAGAGGGGGCAATATTAAGGTTACACAAACGTTATATTTATACGTATTATTGCAGAATGTTTATTAGAATATACAGTTTACTATTTTCTTCTGAAAGTTAGATTTTTCTTCTTCGAATAGCGCTATCGTTTGTATTGGATAAGCAAGAGAGTACCAATTTCGCAATATATAGCAGAGGGGGAAATAAAAGCGTGAAACTGCCAGATGCCTTATTTCTTTCCTACTCTCTAGGGAAGAACTTGCTAATAGCTTGCTGAATTATATATAAATAATTCGAAAATAAATTAAAATAAAATTGAAATAATCATAACTTTCAAATTAACGAAATGGAATCTGAACTCAGAACGTAGAGCAACATTTTCTAACAATGATATACGAGGGTCGTCCAGAAAGGAAAGAATGATTTTGCATAACTAATAAACGACTAGAAATATCATTACTTGATTTACAATGTTAGGACCTTAATCCATTTTTCAATGTAGTCGCTTTAGAGGTCGAGTTATTGTAGCGAGGAACAAGTTTCTCAATACCGCCGTTGTACTCTTCTGCGGCCAATGACTTGAACCAGGAAGTGATTGCTTCCTAAAGGTATTCATCATTTGCAAACTGTTTCCCACCGAAGAATTCCTAAGGGCTTCTGTGGCAATTTCATGTAAGAGAGATTTTGGGAAAGATTCACGTAAGGTGCTCAAAATGAAACGCCTAGTTTCCTGATTTTTTTTTCAGCTCTTTCATTCAAGTCATCTGTAACCGTCATCAAGACTCGTTCATTGCACTGTCACCACAAACTTGCTTTATTTGCCTTTAAAATCTCAATAGACCGAACATTTTGTGCATTTAAATACCAAATAACACTACAATTTTTACACTTGGCGGGATTTTCAAAAGGCGCCGCCATTTTGACACACTGACAGGAACAACAGACGTGTCCGCTCAGCAACTAAACTCGGCTAACACTGAGGCGGAGAGGGGAGCTGACTGACGCACAAGCAATCGCGGTGGCGGAATATCTGCGCTAGGCGTGATGCGCAAACGTTCTTTACTTTCTGGATGACCCTCGTATCAGTAATCTCGGACAGTAACATGTCGAACATCTTTGAATTGTAAGGATTATCATATGTCTTACTATCTGGCGTGTTAGAACTCTATGCTCATTACAAGGGGAATAAATGCTTTGTGATCAATTGTAATTTGATAATTTGGAGTCACAAAGACAGAAATGGCATAGCATTATCAGATATAGAGGAGTTTCAATAATTCAGAAGTTAAAAGTGTTTACATCCAATGTGTTAGAAGTCAAAGATTATAGAAAGAACATATTTTCACAAACATTAATAGATAATTGATGTGCAAGATTTCCTTGCGAAGACAAGGTTTGTTAGATAAACTTTCCGTTCTGCATGAGTTATCAATCATGACAAAATGATGCTATGGAAAAATGTAGTTATCAGTGCGTGTTGTATTGGGTGGTTGGTTAGTTGAAAACTGATCCATAGAAGTTTCTGTCAGACTACTGAAGAGCAGAAATCAATTTGTTTCTGAGGAGCTGCAGAAATGTCATCGGTTAGAAATATATAAATTTCTATGTCACAAAATAATGCGGAATTGCCCTAATAATTGTATAAAAATATGATTGTATTGTTGACTAGTGTTAAAAATATTCTGAGTCTTAAAATGTTGTTTAATGTACTTTTTATTAACGGCATTGGTCCACCGTTAGGTAACTTTAAACTAGAGAGACTCACTATTTCCTGCCATCGTTTAGCTACATTAAAGTAACAACAAAAACTAAACAAGCCAAGAGGAAAGGAGCTAGCTTCAGATCCGCTTTGTGGCTTGGTAACTCGGTGGTAGAGCGCTCACCTCTGGTGTGTGAGATCCCTTGTTCGATTCCGGTTCGTGCCATGTGTTTTTGCGTTGGACAAATACCATGTGCGTGGGTATTCTCGGTGTCATCCGGTTTCCTCCAACTTTCTTCATTCCACCAATTCTCCCATCATCTATTCCTCTTGTTGCCTGAAGATCTGTAAAAATTCAGATTTTTTTCAAGAGCCCTTGGTAATCAGGCTTCATTTTTATTATTTTTAAAACTAATGGACAAATGGCAAACAAAATGGTATTTTAAAACGTGGGCTAGATAATAATTAAGAATATCTATCAAATGAACTAATCTATAATTTGATGATAGTTGTTATTGATGAGAAATTGAAATCCTGGGTTATGACGTTCAAATATCTTGGCTGAAAGAATTAACTTCAGCATCTGAAAGAGTTCGTTTCATAAATGCTAATAGGCATCGACGTTTCAAAATTTCAGCATTGTTCTTGACTTTTTAAAAATAAATATTAAGTGTGAGTACAAAAGCATGTGTATGTCACGATTGGTTTATTTGTGCTTTTAAAAGTTTGTATGTAAGTGTGTGTGTGCGTGTGTGTGTGTGTGTGTGTGTGTGTGTGTGTGTGTGTGTGTGTGTGTGAGAGAGAGAGAGAGAGAGAACTGCAGTGAACTTCATGAAAAAAGAGTACGTTTCAAGAAATAAAAGTTAGTTTATGCTACAAGAATGCCACTCCAGTTTTACTTACGATGTTTATATAAAGTTAGTTTTGTGAGTGTAAACAGACATATTTGTGATTGCATAGATTAAAAGGAATATGGCAAAGTAAAGAAATTTAACGGTAGTATCCCAAATAACCATTATAAGATGCATACAACAAAAAGCATAACAACACACACCAAACATATGAAAATAGAATAACAAAATACATAAAGACAGAAGTGCCACGTCTTGCCGACGCCCTTGGTGAGTACTTAGAACCTTGAGCAAGTAACACGCGTTACGGCGCCATTTTGCAATCTAGCAAGGAAATTAAAAGGTGAAAATAATTTCTAATTGGAAAAAAAAAAAATTATACGTTCTTTGTAACAGTGGTGTCATGTTTATTAACGATGGAATTTCTGATTTATAAACACTCGTAACTAGGCAAATTATTGCTATGGACCGCTAAAATTAGTACAATACATACTGACCCATCAGAACTTTGGATTGTCTTCAATATTAAATTAATATCTGAGAGGCACTTCACGAATATACCTTGTAAGAAAAAGCTTCTATTCGGTTCCGGACAAATCTAATTTATCTAGAAATACTAATTCTTGAGGATACCGGTCTCATATTCCATGATGACGCTTTGAAATATGAGGGGAAACATTGTGTATTTATACAGTACTTAAAATTATGACATAGTGGGAAACTATCCAAAATGTCTCTTGTCTATTCCGTTCTCACGAAAATCCTGGATGCGCCACTGAGCAGAAATTGATTTGTCTGTACTTGGCATACATTATTATACTGAATATATGAATATATTATGCAAATATCTAATATGTATTTACCGGAATATGCATAATACATGGAAATTAAAATATAAGACCATAATAACGGAACTGACAATAAAAACGGGTACGTCATGCATCACCGTAAAGATGTCTTATTGAAAGAGTAGGTTTCTCTTCTTATGTGATAATGAATGATACACCAATTTACTGTAGGAATTACTTTATGTTTTGCGTGAAATAAGAAAATAGTTCTTTAACATGTGGCATGCATTATATTGAACATGTACCGAGCAGCTCACTTAGAAGAGCGTTGGTTTCGGATTCGATACGTCCTGGCTTCGATCTCCCCGCCCGGCGGACATCTTGGCTAAGGTTTATCCAGCATCCTTAGTAACACAAGGTTAATGCTGGGATGGTGCTTCTAAAAGGTCCTTGTGGACTTTGTTCTTAACCCACTACTATTCTGGCCTCAGCCATAGTTGCCTGAACGTCATGAAAGCCATTCAAACTCATTGAACACGTACGTAGACTACAAATTAGAAGTGTCCTGGTATTCGATTCTATTCAGTAATATAGTTCAAAGTAATTAATGTCTAACCAGAAAAGAATGAAAGTAGTCTTATTTAATGCAATGTGTATAGGTAGTTGGCGTCTATCCCCGACCTTGGGAATAAGATGTCAGTTCACCTTTTCCTGCCTCACATGTGACCAGTGATGGCATTTATACCGGAAAAATATTTATTGTGTTTTTTTTAGGGCTTTTACCTTGTTTGGGAAAATATTTTTTTTTCGCATATTCAACTACTTTCGCTTCGCTATTTGCAAGATTTTTAGATTTTTTAAATGAATCAATGTATTTAAAGTATCTGTACTTCTGGTACTTGCAATCCGGCTCGCCTCTGTGTACTGAAATAAAATACTTAACGTGAAGTCGCAAGAGTACATGAAAGTCTGGCTGATCATGCGGCGAACATTTCAGCCGGTGACACATTATCAGTGCATAGGCTTTAAATGCTTGCCTGTGCGCTTCCTCGACATAGCAGTTTATTAGCCCCATGAAGTTTTTCTGGCTCCGCCATTGTTGTAGGTTTTTTTTAATTCTCTTTAATATTCTTTAAGTCATATTTTCATATAGGAGAATTAAGTTAGCAGCCATCTACATCGTTTAGTGTTTGATCGCATGTTAAATAATTTTATACGTTACGAGCAAAACGACTTCAAGTACACGACTGCTTTCATTAAATTTGATACTGGTCAGAATATTCTTTTGATTCTTTTCAAACCCTGCACATGAAACCAGTGCCTTACAGTAGGTAGTTGGGGCCCCGGCCACCGGGTTTGTTTAACATCATGAGGTTTCCAATTTTTTTATTTTGTAACATGAACTAATGAAATAAATCATACCTATATTTTAACTAAAATAAAATGAAGTTTTTTTCAACATCACTGTTTACATTTAAAATCTAAGGATAATTCTCTATTAAATTTTAATGTAGCTACATAAAAGATGCATGCCATCATTGGAATTCTATGGTTATTCAGCACAAACATTAATATTCATTTTTTACACTTCTTTATACTTCACGTAAACTACTGCGAGAAGTAGCATGCACATCGATTAGTGGAGTGTATCTATGAATTAGTTCAAAAGAATCTTTCTAGATTTCTGGGGTGCAAATTGATCGACTACCGTGCTGAAGTCAATTCTTTTATCTCATTTTCAGTTAATAGCAATGCTAAACCACTCAATTGTTCTTGGCTCATTGAGCTACAAAGATAGTTTTTAATTATCTGTAACTTCGAAAAGGACCTGTTTAAACGTTGTTGTCAAGTTTACGAAAAATGAAGCTAAAGAAAGAGATGAGATACAGTTGTGAGAACTAGAAAGGAAAATACAGGAGCAAAGAAAGAAAACGAAGGCGGAAAAGAGAAAAAAGAAATAAGAGAACAACTATTGAAGAATTATATGAAAAAAAAGAAGAAATTTCCGAAAAGAAACAAATTAATGTTTAGGCCTACTTGATTGAGTAACAATATAATTTTTTTTAATTCTGCGGATCCCTAAAACCAATTTCATCGCAACCGGGGAACATTTTTCCTCTGGCGTATAAATAGAGAGGACTGATGTATCCATGAAAATTGAGTCAGATTATAGCACTAAATTCTTTAATTTCTCAGGTATTATCCTTTGTTCAGTTTTCAAAGCAGAAATTACTGTAAGTGCGACTGGGATTTTCGGGACCTTTATGGCCGGAGGCCCCGGAATACTGCCCCTACCTAGTTACGCGTTACGTCACTGCACGTAACGTCAAGTAATACCAGTACCTTTTGCAACCCTGCCATCTTACTGACGTCACTTCTAAACAAGAAATTAGTTCCCAGCTTTGCCGCACGCACAGATAAATCAAACTGGCAATACTTCAGTTCAATGTTTACTAGATACTGGGTTCAATGACACTTTCACTCCAAAAAAACAATTTCCATCTAACCTCTTTGACAGTGGCCATCTAACAGGACCTAAATATGTCCTTCCAATGTTTGTTAGGTTCGGGATGGCAATGTTTATACGAATTCCACCCACCTACCCCACAAAAAGTATGTTTTGTTTTTTAATAATTCATGGATGGAATTTCACTAGATCAGTGAGCTGTTAGGCACTTTTTACATACTCCAGTCGTTGTTAAAACTTAACGGACTACGGTTGGATACCGCCAATCACTAAGAAGCAGGTCAGCCTAAGATTGTTTAATTTTAGGCTTCACAACTACGATTCTGGTGAGGACTATCCTAATTTATGACTAGATAGTTCCAAAGATATTTTTAAACTAAGTATTCTACGGCGATGAATAATTTTACAGCGAGTCATAATTTTGTATTGTATCATTCTAATGTCCGGAGTTAAAGAGTTGGGAATAAGTAAAATAAAGATATATTTGTAGCATCGGAAAGCATCCGTATAATTTCCCCATGAAAAAGATGTTTTAAGAGTAGATACAATTTTTAGAGGCAACAAGGTTAGGTAAAGTAACATTAGACTTTTTTTAAGCTATGAAAACAATACACACATTTAAACATGTCATAAAATTCACAGGCATAGGTTAGAAAAAGTAAGGTTAGAAAATTTATTTCTTTATACGCAACAAAAATATTGAAAAGCTGATGAAATAAGAACTTTCAATGCAATATTGACAACGAATTCACTCCGGGATTCTTTGCACTCGCGAGAGAGAACTGTGACGTCACGATTGTTTCTCTCCGCAGACATTCGTCAAAATTGCAATTTGTATGCAATTGGTTATACGCTGAAGTAACGTTGGTTGCATATACGTTCGGGCGGTGATGGAAAGTATAGCAAAATAAAACTTTGACAGACTTTTACGAGAAATTGCACATGAGAGAAATGGAAATAACATTGGAAATAACATTGGAAATGGAAATAACATCTTTATATGAAGTATTACTACAAAAGTCACTGAGAGAAGAAGAGAAAAATGTTAGAAAAAGAAAAAGAAAGAAGATCGGCCCCTGAAATGTAAAATTATCTAAAAAGAAAACTGCTAAAAAAAATAAATGCTGGAAAGCGAACAAAAAAAATTAAGAATTTATGGAAAAGGAAGGAGAAGAGAATGCTTAAGGAACGATTCAGAAACCAAGAGTGATTCCCAAAATCAAAAGGAAAGCAGTTGGAGATTAATAAGTAGAGGAAGAATGAAGCTCAGGACACCAGAAGGAAGAAGAAATAGATAATATAAAGAAAAAATGTCAGAAACATTAACACTAATGGATGATAACTTAAGCATATCTAAAGTGGGAACAGAAACAATAGATCAAATAAAGTTAGATGTAGTGTAGTCGCTAATGAAATTCAGTGCTGTAGACACACAATTAGTAGACGCGTATAAGAAAAGCTGAAAACTAAGAGAAGAGAAAGAAATACTTAATGAAAAGCAAAAGAGAGCTGAAAAACTTAAAAAAAAAAAGCAGAAAGGACAGAAAACTGAAAGCAAATAACTACATTGTTTTCTACCCCTAACCAGTGCATCTCGCTTTTGCACTTTCAGTGAGTTTAGTGTTTTACTTGAATAATGAATAATTATGTTTGGTTTTAATTATTCCTAACATATTTTCTTCAATTTTAGACCACAATAATATAATGCCAGCTTGATAAACAAATAGCCACGTAAAAGTACTAACCAATAACTCAACTTTGATGGCATCCAATATTTATGTCTATATATTTCATTTTTAAACTCCACGTGTTCAGAAGAGTTGTTTAATTTGCTAACGTGTCTAATAATTAAGTTGGTAACCAACAACAAATAACAATCTTTGAAAACAATTCTCTATTACGATTTATTTTGTATCAAGCCGTAAGTGTTTTCATGCACGCCAATAGTGCAGGAAAAGAACAAGTGGAAACGGTGTTAGTGCTGCCATCATGGGGAAAGTTTAGAAATAAACAATCCTTAGGCGATGCTCTGGATAAATGTTTTTGTAGATTTTAAACAAATTAGGTAGACACTAGTAATTTCATCTCATAAAAATAAATTGGTGAAGGAAACAATATTATCTATAATGCGTCTCGTGTTCTAAAAGCGTGATAGTAAAGAAAGACCGCAGCTAGTATTGTTGCAAGGGAAGCAAACTTCGATTTTAATGTCCTTTAAAAGGAGACAAATGCGTAACATGCCTTCCGTATCTTCACATGGCATCCCTAGCCCAACTCCTAGAGCAGTTGGTCCTCCTAGTTGAAGCTCTGCAGTGAATAGAGCATGGTTTATCTTTAACTAACTCTAAAACTAAATGCATTTTGCTCAGATTAAAAAATATAATTATATTTATGTTAACAATATGAAGCCTAAATATGTATAAAACTGACAATGAAGGTACGCGAACCTGATACTCTTCATACCCAATTTCGACTTTTTACCCCCCCCCCCCAATGAAAATCCTGGCGGAATCCCTGGTTTGTGAAGATTTCAATAGGTACGTTTTAATTCCTATGACATAGCATATCGTATAGGCATGGCTAATGATAAATGTATTGCATTTGACAAACCACACGACGAAAATCATCAGGTTCTATAATAAGAAGGCTGTATTTCACCTGCCATACAAAATTTGTCATGGACCTTCTCCTAACCCTCAATGAGAACACTGCCGGTGTATTGTACAGAGGATGAAATGTCCCTATTTCTACGGTAAAATTTATGCCACCAGTTTCGTGGGAAACGGGGTTTGGAGATATCCTCTTCTGAAATTTTAAAGTCCACCTAGCAGCAAAGGTACAATGCGTAAGCAGCTACAATGTATACATGTTTATACCATTTTAAAGCCCTTTAAAACAAAACCAGGTTCCACTCTGAAGTAAACATATCATGTTAGCCTAGGTTCCTTTTAAGTGGTTGTCTGTATGTACTGTACATGGCCTGATAGTACTGTTAACACGCATTTTATCAGAAGTTTGAAATTGATGGCGAAAGGAAATTTGCTGAGTATCAGAGCGTCATTTGAGTTTTCTCTCGTTGTCGTGCCCAGGCTAATTTCACATTATGACCATGTAGAAAGGAGGCTCAACAATAAGATATTGAAGAACATAAAAGTCCGTGGCTGTTAGCACGTGTAATGGAAGATCAAAAGTTAACTTTAAATATTTGTTCGTACACGTGTTTTCTAACTATGTGGACTAACCTGGCGAAACGCATATTTCTCTTTCCAATCCAAGCACCTTCATTAAAAACCTTTGAATATCCAGAAACTAGTACAAAGATAAGTGCAAAGAAAAAACTAGTGATAGAAGCGCATTTGGTTATGCGAGGTTAAATAAAGTCAACCCACAAGTAAATGTAAGCTCGGCGTAATAATGAAATCTCTAATATCGAAGGATCTTAAATATAAATGTAAATGACAAATTTAATTTTGCTGCTTATATAAAAGAGAAGAAGCAACAACAATTAGGACAAATTAAGATTCATTCTGGGGAATTATTAACATCATTCAATTTAGTTGTATAGTTGTATAGACCGTGGCGGTCTTGGTCTTGTCCTTGCGTCAGTATAACTGGTCTTGGTCTTCCATGCAAGAGTCTTGCAAGTCTTGCGTTTAAAAAAAAAAGTTTCATACGTAAATTTTACACCGGATATAGGGAATAGTAAAAGCTATGCGTATCATTGCCTGCCTTAATGTGTCAATAGTAACGGAAATATGTTTTAACGTATTGTTTATCTTCATGTAAGTGTACAGAATAGAACTACCGAAGTTCAAGTTCGCTTTAATTTGAACAACATCACTAACATTTTATTATTTTACTTTTAGTTTACTTGATGTTTTAGGCACACAACTATGTTTCGTAAGCTTTGACAGAATGCAATCATGGATTATCGAAAATGATTTAGACATTCAAGTTCTTATCTTGTAGCAATCCATAGTCACTGTTCCAATTATTTACCATTCTTCGTGCTCCAGTCGTCCAAAGGAAGACCAAACATACACGGATATTGTGTTTAACTAAAACTTACAAGGGAACTATTTTTGCTGTGCAGCGAGTTTTGATTTCGGACCTTATTTGAAGCATATAGATAGCGAAAATAACACGCACAGACTCGCACTCTGTCATATATTTGTGTCCCGAATATGTTGAGTTGTGTAATTTCAGGGACATTTAAGCAGTAAAATCAACCTTAAAGGTGAAACGTTATATTAACTAAATGAGTTATCAGATACATTTCCGTAGGAACTTTTACGTGTAGAACACAAATTTCACCATGACAATGTTCGCAAATTAAATGTTTTTATACAAACTCCAGTTTATGATCGAAAATGAACAAAATTCCATAGAAAGTAATGCCGTAAAGAAACAAAAATACAACTGTGGGAAAAGGGAAAGGGGGCCAGAGGATTAGAAATACATAAAAAATAGTGGTTTCTAATACATTTTGTGGGGCCTAGGGTGCTTGCAATCGCTAA
>JAGDQP010029869.1:0-23042 GCA_022664845.1 Lepisma saccharinum | reverse complement strand
GAATTTTGCTCCCTTCACTGAACACTTTCTAATGAATGTTATATGTTTATTTATTGCAGGACTCATTCCACCAAGGAAGTAATATATAGGTTAGTTCACGTGGATTTATTCAACTATGGCATTGCTATAGATTTTTTTTAAATATTGTATTGGGTTTATTATATATTAAACTTGATATATTACAAAACATTTTTGGAAATATAAATTCGTGAATACAGATTGAGAGTGGTGAAAACTTTGTTTAGTACTTATTTTGTATTACACTCGTTCTCAAAATTTTATTCTATAATTCATAACACAGAACAGTGGGACAAATCTTCAATTTTATCACACTTCTTTTTTACTTCTGCTGTTAATCTCAGCATTGCTAAAATAGAATTACTAAAATTTGTTAAGTTTGAAAATGTATTAACATAAGTATGAGAGAGTGATTTTCTGCAACTCTACAAGACATTTCTTGAAGACTTACGTACCTTGAATTTGGTTGAATGTATCCGTTTGACATGCTATCTGTAGAGTATTTTCACCTTGTTCAAATTGTGAAATAGTGTTGATATATGTATCTTATTATCTGCACTATGGGATTATGTTTCAGTGACACTTCCTGACTGTGTAACTATTTACTTGATACTCTTCTCATTAAGGAACGTTTAATTATTCAACATTACTATTTGAAGTAATATGTAGGGACAGTGTCTAGTGACTATAACCTAAAATTTCTTAGAAATAATCCTACTATTACCATCAAATGTTACCTTATATATGTACATGTGGAAATATACTGGGACGGCATTTGACAGTTGTTTTACTGTACTGTGAAATTTAGTATCATATCGGCGTAATAAAACGGTAGAATACATTATTTTAAAATATATTTTATTTTGGAGAAATGATCAAATAATATGTGAAGGTTAAATGTAAACATAACATTTAGAACTAGCTTGATGTTTATTTTAGTGGTTCCCATAATATAATTTACCTCTGCAACGTAAATGCTCCAACGATTTCGAATGTTTTTTGTTTCATTTAGATAAGTGTACATTGTCACAAAATTTAACTAACGTTTTAACAAGACAACTTTTGCATGACAGTACATTTCAGACGCAAGTACACTTCTCTCTGATTGAACAATCGATACCGCTGGAATTTGAGGCGAAGAATACATTTATCCCCTTATACTATCTGATTCGATTTATTGCAAGATGTTGAGATACGTCGTTCCAAGTGTACAGTAGTTTATAACACGAGGTTAATTAATGGAAAATATATGAAGTACATGTGTATTCCCGTTACTCCGCGGAAATCACACAAACTTTTGTGATCTTCCTGTTTTCTAAGGAATAACATTCGGTTCCCTTTATCACCTGCACACTATACGCTCTAAATCCTCAAAATCACGAAACCTTCAGCATTAGTTATAAAGTCCAGAGTTTTCTAAGTTCCTTTATAATCGTTGAGTTTTCCACATCAGAATATCCAAACATCAAATATTTGATTTCCACTCACAGTTATACTATTATGTGCATCAGATATGTCTAGCAAATTACATTGGAGCCTTGCTATGGTGAGAGACGAGCATACAAGTAAAGGAGAAATTGTGCTGCTCAACTGAGAGAATTCGTATTTTGTATAGAAGTTACGCGATGGTACGCATAATGCTAGTTCTTCCTAAGCTGTCTAAAGGGAAGTGGAGATATAGCTGAATAGAGAGTAGGGAAATAACGTTTAAACGTTGTTTTTCATGATTGTTTATAGTACAAGGGAATCCCAAACAATCCTAGATAAACCTGGACACAACAAATAACATGATGGCAATGCACTGTCTGAATAATTTCGAGACTGAATTGACATTTGACAATTAGACCGTCTAATTTACTAAGTATAACAGATCAATTGCCGTTTGCTTATTATCTACATCTAGGATAGATCGTAGTGCTTGAATCTAATATACCACATTTTGTCATCATTGCGATTTATTTGGATGTCTCTTGCGACAATATTTAAATGAAGTTGAATAACAATACTTTATCATATAATCGTCGATATACGTTATTAAGTTCGTAAACAAATTCTGAGGAGTGTTATATTCCCTTCGATTTCAATGTTGACGACGCGTGAGAACATGTTTGCATCAGTCATGTATTTGTATGGTTTAAGTCTAGATTTGAATTATCAAAAAACATTGTTAAGAGTGGATTTTAAAATGATTTGGTAAAAGTATGTACTTTTAGGCGATTCAGTCTGGATTGTTATAATTTATTAAAGTAGTAAGGGTCTTCCTCTGTTTAGCACTACCCTTTTAGTATTATATATTTAGATTCCTAATTACGCTAAACAGTACACGGCGAAAATATTGAGAATAAATTCATACTGTATATATTCCGTACTACAACATCGATAGTATACGCAATACAAAAAGACGTGGCTACTTAATTTGGAATATTTATTGTACTCTCTTTTGCAGTTATATTATTAATGTTTATATGTTTCCTGTGTCTTCATTCATTTTTATTCTATTACTGGCTGCTACTTTCCAATCGAACTCGCGCTAATAGAAATTGCTACCATGCGCTTTTCTCAACTGTATAGTTTCAATATTTAAGCAAACACTAAAATGATTAGTATTATTTAATTATGTTATATCTTTACAGATTCCTGAAAGGAGTAATCTACTACAAGAAGTTTATCCTATAATTGTACTTACGGAGGTGGAAAATAATTAGTGTTTATATGTGTTTCTCTTTGTTCCTCAGAGGAAAAAAATAAATTCTTGTAGTACAGAAATTAACAATAAATTTATTACTCAAATTTCTTTTTTGGAGTCTTAATATACGTTTTTATTCCGTACGTGCTAACAATTAATAATTAACCTATCAAGAATTGAATTAGAATGTATGATAATGCATTACGTATCTTACCAGATCATATTAGTGTCAAGTTTCCAATTAACCCCAGGATAACATCCTTTACAAAATCCATTCATAAAAGAACAATGAAGAAATTGTATTCGTCATAGAATGGAATCTCGATGTTTGATAATAGCGATGCAGTTCATAATTATGTTACATACAGAATGTTAACATAAGTGTTTTACATACGTGAGTATATGTAAAAGTTTGTTACTTACTTTAGCACTTAAAAAGCCATGTTCCATTAAATAGTAAAATTAAACGTAAATAATTACTTTAAATGTTGAAGGGAAAAATAGTGCCGAAAATGTAGGACTACAAATCTTAATATATTTGCAGATGCCAGCACTAGAATAGGTGGTATGCGATATCATGAAAGAAGTGGCAACAGAAAATTAGCACATAAACGAATTATGTGTGAAGGTTGGGAGGATTCCAAAGAATATATTATGTCACTAAAGTGGAGGCGATTAATAACCAAGCAAACACAAAAACAAACAAAACACATGCGATGAACATGTTGCATTTGGTCATACAGGATCGGAAGTATGTGATTTATTCAAAACGTGATGGCGGGCACTGTGTTGTTGCCGTCGAAGAGGGGTAAAATATAGTTTTTACAATGAGATAGAGATTGCATAGCAAGGGAAAAGGAAGCCACACGGAAAACAAGTAAAGTATTTATCTGAGCAGCAAGTAATAACCCTAAGCAACGTACGACTAAATAACCCTTTTTTCCCGTACTATTTCGGACATTCTGATGACAAGTATTTCGCAATTTGCAGGCTTGTGCTATTTACGTTATAAGAGTCAGCATTTGACATACAGTAAATAACGCTCTTTGCCTTATAAGATAATTACATATTAGCAGTACCGCTTAGATATTAAAGACCATAGATTGTTTGTCTAAATCTTTAACTTCTACTTCCTAAGACAGGTGTATATACAAACAAACTTTTATGTTATATATTGTGTGTACTGAGATAAACGACAAGGTAGTTGAATCTTGTCCGCAATGTGAGGAGGCGCTGTATTATGTAACATATATTCTGGTTTTCCAAAATCCAACACTGTTTAAGTGAGCGCTCACTTAAGAAAAAAAACATGTAACGTGAACTTTTGTTCCACGGTTTTTCTAGTGCATTGCTCTCCAGAAATTTCTGAATTCCATGGCAGATTGTTTGAATATGCTCAAACAAATTGCAAATGTGCGTCAGGGACAAATCAAAGATCTTCACTTCGTAACTAAGTTTACTTACAAAATAATATGACATAGAAATTTGTTCACGTTCAAGCCAACATATATTTATAAATTTTGCGCACTATTTTACGAAAATTAGAAACTGAGTAAAACAGTCTATTTTTAAATGAATTGAACTAAAATAGATTCCTAGTCAAACTCCGCCTCTATGCAGACTTGGATAAAGCAGAGCAGATAGGACTCATAAGCCTGTAGTACTTGTACGATTTTAGTAACACCAGTACTCGTGTGGTTTCCAAGTTCATAAAGTGACAAATTTACGCTCTTAACGAACTTATCGTAAAAACTTATTGTGTGTGCTGAGAAAATCATTCCGAAAAAGTACACAGATGGATCTAAAGGAATCGTAATGTTTTGAACAGTTACCGATTGTTAAGCACATGTGTCAAAAAAGGCCCCAATTGAGTTCTGGCGTTACAATAAACATGTTGTGCTACGATTTAGTATCCTGTCCTCTGATATACAGTTGGTATTCTCATAGACTATTATTACTGTTTCCATTAACAACCTCCTCTTCGTTTTGAATCAGAAGCGTTTTCTCGTTTTATTCTCTAAGTGCTCTGAAACTTGAAGAAATGTTAATAATAATTATGGGACCTATAGTTTCCTTAGATCTTGTTGATCACAACGAAAACAAACGGTCCCAAATCCACGCTGCTAAGCGTCAGAAGTCAACGTTTATTTTAGAAATTCGATGAGAATAGGTATACAATGGGATCAGAAAAGAATCAAAAGACATTTTAAAAATGTATCAGTTAAACATCCATGGGTTCAGGAAAGAAAACACGCGAATACTGGAACATTAATAGAAAAGAATGTTACCACGGTGTTTAATCATAAAAACACATATATTTTCTCTTTCATAATTTTATGTCATTCCTTGTTAAGTAATGTACTATGGTTACCAACATGTTCATAATTATTTTGTTAAATGAAGCCTTCACTTGAATTTGAATGAACTAGAATATTCTACGTTTTATTGGACAATCTTCATAGAACTTGTATTTGTTGTACATTATTCGTAAATCAGCTTCCAAGTTTGTTTCCTAAAGTTTATTTCCTGCATTACTAAATCAATTAACTCTCTGTGAAAGGAATCGTCTGGTCCTAGTTCAGTTTTGTATATTGCTGGTTTGGTTTACGAATAACACTAATAGAGACAATCCGCCTTGAAAATATTTACAATGTGTTCTTCAATCAGACAATTCAAGTACAGCGATCGAACCTATAACATAGGCTATAGATGACTAGCTCCAAACATCAGCTCCTTACCCTATCCGGCCTGATGCTCAGATCCTTAAAAACTCATGAATGAATAATATTAAAATATTTTCCAGATAATGTTGAGGAAAAATTTAATTTTATTGTACTATACAAACATGAAATCGCCAATACTTGCAGAACGTATTGATAACTAGATGAAACGCAGCATAATGACTGGGTCTGTCCCCAATAAATTATATACTGATAAACTTCAATGTTCACAATTTCCGTATCTATATTCACTCCACCATGTATTGTTAGAAGGATATTTTGCAACGCACTATAGTATTGATCAGTTGCTTCCTCTGATCGATATAAAATGTTATAATCGAAATAGATCCGGGATACCGCACCAATAGTTGGGTGTTTAGCTCCAGAACGGTCCTATGTGTTTCATAAATTGTCAGATTTGTTTAGTAATCACAGTCGACTGAAATACAATAAGAGGAAATACCGCAACTCGTGATTGAATCTACGTATTTTTTTTCTTCTGATTGGTTTAACAGCTTACAATCATAATAGAACCGGGCTGACCTACAAGAGAGTTTCATGATCACTACATGAAAGCAGAATATGATTGATCTTCAATTCCAAAAACAAAATTAAGGAAACGTGAGTCCAAACGACACTAGCTCATTTAGCAGAATGTTGTTTTTATATTTGGGAGTTCCTTGGTTCATATTTGTATATTAGTCTTCTCATATGAGCAACCTTATTCATAATCAGGTTTCGTTATCATATTGTTCATAGATTATTTTATTTAATCTATGTGATTTATTACTATGTGTTATTACTCTAGGCCCATTGACTGCTTTGTAATAAATATCAACTATAAATCTTAGAAAACGATACATGAGTGTCCCTTTTATGTCTTACTCTGATGTAGCAAACTATATTTTATCTGGCGAGTTTGAGAAATACTTTAAAACATTCGGGATAATAGGACACGATTTCAAAGCTAGGACCTTTGCTAAGCCAATAACCCTAACACTGAACCAGATTCGCATGTGTATAAATTTTGCCCATCCTACGCTGTTTTTGAAAATAATTATCATTTATGTATCATAACGGGGTGTTCAAAAGCCCCTGTACAGTCGGTAATTTAGAAACCGACAAAGTAATCAAGCTTTGAAATACACAAGGGCGATTCCGCTGTGATCTATTTTGAACGATGAAGTCGAACAGAGTATGTGAGTACAATTATTGTGAACTACACCAGGTGTATGTTTTGTGATCTATATTGAACGATGAAGTCGAACAGAGTATGTGAGTACAATTATTGTGAACTACACCAGGTGTATGCATAAGTAGTTTCCGTTATAACTAAGTGATGGCGCCAGCGAAAAGTAAGCAGCGTATTTATTTGACACATACGTCATTGTGTTCGTCTGACATTAAACTACAAACACACACAATGTGAGTCCGCCAAACACTAGCGTCTTTGTTTTATCGTTCAGTGATCATGTCGAAGTTTGTGCATGAAAAAGAGCATTTTCGGCACGCATTGCTTTTCTTATTTAATCAAAAGAAAAAGGCTGTTGAAAGTCATCGTGTTCTGGTAGAAACATATGGTGAACACGCTCCATCAATTAGAACATGTGAGACATGGTTTCGACAATTTAAAAGTTGTGATTTCAATGTGAAAGGCAGTGCGCGCTCTGGTAGACCACAAACGTGCGAAAACGAGCAATTGCAGGTGTTATTGGAGGATGAGCCAAATCAAACTCAACAGCAATTTTCAAAGGCATTAAATGTGTCACAAGAAACAATCAGCAGACGTATACGAGCAATGGGGAAGATCAATGAACTGGGTAAATGGGTCCCACACGATTTGAATGAACGTCAAATGGAAAATCGCAAAGTCACTTGTGAAATGCTGTTTCAACGCCACGAAAGAAAATCATTTTGTGTCGAATTGTGACGGGTGACGAAAAATGGATTTAGTTTGAAAACCCGAAGCGGAAAATCGTGGGTTTCACCTGGCGAAGTCGGTCCTTCAACACCAAGACCAAATCGCCTCAGCAAGAAGAGCATGCTTTGTGTTTGGTGGGACCAGAGCGGTATTGTGTATTATGAACTCTTGAAGCCCGGCGAAACCGTTAATGCACAACGCAATCGCCAACAAATGATTAATTTAAATCACGCATTGATCGAAAGACGACCGGAATGGGCCCGAAGACATGGCAAAGTGATTGTATTACACGACAATGCTCCGTCTCACACCGCAAAACCAGTGAAAGACACCTTGAAATCACTTGGATAGGACATCCTTCCGCACCTGCCGTACTCCCCAGACCTGGTCCCATCTGACTATCACCTCTTCGCATCAATGGGGCACGCGCTTGCAGAGCAGCACTTCAGCAATTTCGAACACGTTGGAAAATGGCTCGACGAATGGTTTGCCGCAAAAGACAAGCAGTTTTTCTGGCATGGAATGCATCAATTACCAGAAAGATGGGCGAAATGTGTAGAAGCCGAGGGCCAATATTATAAATAAAACAAAATTAATTTCCCTTAAAAATTACGTGTTTTCTTTACCAAAAAAACGGCGAAAACTTATGCATACACCTGGTATGATAAACTTATCACCTTTTTCAAATTCGTTATAATGGATAGAGGTACTGGTTGCAAATGGCAAGTAATGCATATAAAACAATATGTCTCAAGGTGAGAATGCTGAACTAAGATGTCAAAACTATTAAACTATTTGAATTATACTACTATTAAATGTATTGTAACTTCATTCTTATAGACTAATATTATATTCTCTGCAATGTTTTTAAACCAGAAAGACTAAAATTACACGAAGAGTACCTCTGGCCAAAATACACGGAAAATTTTATTTAACCTTATTTCTAGTGTACACGGAAAATAACCAACCTTAAATATTTGGTTGAAGGGCCAGAGAAAAGTAATAAAAGCCAGAATTAAAAATTTCTGTATCGATTGTCTCTAGCTAAAGATAACTCGAACACTTTGCGAGAGATAATTAAATTCACTTATGTGCAAGATAATATTTACTTATAGTGCATTGGATAAAATTTATACTATATGTTTTAATATTAAAACTACAAACTTCTTGAGATACTTCGTTAGAGAAAATCAACAAAGAAACTCATAATGACAAATTTTAAAAATATGCATAGTGTCGGAGCTTCAGGATGGCGAAAGCGTGGAAAATAAGTCTTATAATATATTAGTTACACTACTCATAGTAGAGGCGGTTTTGTATTGCTCTGTCAAAGTCTTGAGACACTCTCAATTGGAGATCCATGCTTTAAAATTCCAGAATGACGTGCAAGTGATTCTATAAAGGAAGATAGGCATTCTGAAATATTATTGAAGAACTTGTAGGCCAAAATGAGTATCAAATAAACTGTATTCTGTGTGAGAAAATATGAATCCATCTTTCAGGTTTTATATCTAATACCTATGTTAACATGTAAACAAGGTTCGGAAACAATGACAAAGAATTTAGTACCAAGATTAGCTCTGCGACGACCTGCTGGATCCATTGGACCCATATGGATATGTTGTAAATAATTATAATGTTACTGTGCTTTTCCAGATATTGACATCCTGTGAATTTTTCCTGTTTGCACTGCTGTTTTAAATTACATAGGTATTATTTATTTTTTGTAAGTCACGTGGTAGATTTACTAATTAATTGCATTAAATCCCAACTGGGTCCGTTGTACCCTCACCTTCATTGAGTGAAAAAATATTTGTCAAATTACAGTTTCGGTTGAAATTATCAATTGTAGATGGAATCATTTTCATTTTAATGTTCTGCTAGCTAACATAGTGAAGCTAGAAATAATAATAATAATAATAATAACAAATCTCAGCCACTATTGGATGAGGCCTCTCCCGGAAGGGAGAAGTGTTTCTACTACTCCCACGCTGACCAGATGGGTTGGGAGAGGAGAGTCGAAACTCTCACTGTGATCGCCAGTGTCTTTTATTCACAGCAGCTCCTCAATTGTCCTCACAATGCTGGGTCAACACCGAAATTTTTGAACCCCCACCGGGAATCGAACCCGGGCCCGCTCGCACTGAAGTCGAACGCGCTATCGACTAGAATACGCAGGAGCTCAAAGCTAAAAATCAATAGATAAAAGTATGACTATGCTATTATGTATAATGAAATATTTGCTCTTACTTTTTTCTAACCTTGCTCATTTTGGATAAGGTTTTTTGCACTTGTGGACTCGAATATGTCTGTTCTCAGAGGTATAATTTTTATTTTGTCTCCTAATTTGAATAAATGGTAACGTTTTCGTAAAGTTATACATTGTGTTAGCTGTTAGTGTTTGTCATAATCGCACGTGGTGGACTGTCAGATAGTGCTATACACAAGTGTTTGTTGTAAAACGAGGAAGCGGTTTCTCGTGAATCGACAGACGATTGTGAATTTGACTTTCAAGTACTATCGGATTTATCTTCAGTGAAATGAGTTTTTTGACACAAGTAGTGATGATGAAATGACAGCTAGTATTATTTCCCGGTCGAGATGTGGTTTAGAAATTTAGAATTCATACCCTTTGGCTGCTTCTCAAGGACGTGCTATTGTAGCAAATATAATTAGAGAGAAAAGCGGCCCTACAGGGTATGCGGACAAGGAAGTCGTTGATAAAATGTCCTTGTTTTTTGTTATTTTTTCGAAAGAATGTTCTGGAACCAATTTGTAAATGGACAAACGAAGAAGGCAGTATATCATTTCACAGTGAATGGAAACCAGTAAGTGTTTTTGAACTTCAGAAATCTATGGATGTGTTGATACTTATTGGAGTATATGATTTAAAGAAACGAGGAAGCTACCCAGCTGTGAAGTTAACAAAATTGTCGTTCAATATTCTGTGTCATTATGAGCAGAAATCACTTTCAACAAATCAGTGCTGCAGTACATTTTGATGACGCAGAACTCCGGCGTCATAGAAGACCTGAGGACAATTCGTAAGGTTTTTTTTAAGATTGGGTAAAAACTCTGCAGGACGCTTTTATCCCTGGTGATAATTTGACTGTAGATGAGCAACTTGAACATTTCGTGGACATTGTCCTTTCCGACAGTACATACCCAGTAAGTCTTGTAAGTATGGGATATAGTTCTGGATTATTTGCGATAGTGCTAAAAGTTATGTGTGGAATATGCAAATATATAGTGGAAAAAATCCAGAACAAGGAAGAGTTTCATCAAGGTGAGCGAGTAGTTATTTAACTGACAGAACAATTTTGACAAATAGGAATTTGCTTTGAATAATTATTACTTCAGAGAAAAAAAAAATATTTCATTTTTTTTAGAAGAAAAGAACAAGAAAAAAATTAAAAAACGTGTAACCTAGTGTATTTTGTTGCATAGGATTTTATTTTTGACGTCTAAATTTCAATATTATGTCTGTTAGTATTTGTGACATCATAAATAATAAAAAAATACTTTATTTTCCTTAAAAAAATAAAACACTGCAAGCAAGCGTATTTTATTGATGTTCTTGTTAATAAAACATAAGAAGGAAGCGATTTACTGTTTAATTGTTCCTTTTTTCAAAAAGTGTACATTATCATCTAAACAAAAGCCTAAAAATCACCATGGCTGCATTGGACGCAGCTGGTACTGAAAGGTATAAAATTGTGTTTGTAGTTCCAGGGTTAGAGTCTTTTACTTTAGGTAACGTATTCATGCATGCCAAACCCCCAGCATCCAATCGAATAATGATAAACTACTCTCTGATAACAGATAAATTCAATGTTTGAAGAAGATAAGTAATGAAGTCAACAGATATGTATGCATCTATATATTTAATAAAAAATGGTCTATGACATCTACTTGTAATATCAAATATTCGAAATCGATTTTTTTAAAATAGAAAACAGTCCTAATCATGCTAATTTGAACCTATTTGTACATAAGAGCATTTCTGGGAGATCTCTAATTTCTTTTAGGAATCACTTCAGTGCCCATGGCAAAATTTAGAAATATATACGTTTGGTTGGCGCAGATTCTAAACCTTAGACGGTGCCATATCGCATCAAGTTTACTCTTCCTGTAGTTAGGTTAATTGAGCTCTAAGCTAATTTCCCCATGCTTTTGGCAGCCTGTATGTACAAAAGTATGCACGTTTCGAAAATTTATCAGATAAACTGTATACTTAATTTCACGTTGGAACTACCCGCTAAAGATTGTCGGTGTAATTGTATGCATGCTGTATACTTTCTTACGATACATTCGGTTTAAACCATTTCTTGTTTATTTATGTACTGCTACTTTCCCAAGCTACTTTCGAACGTGAGAAATTAGGCCTATGCTTTAATATATTTGTATATAGAATGATGATGGAGACGGTAGTGATCTCTATAGAACCTACGCTGTCGACATCGATGGAGAACAACTGACGGGGATTTTCAGGACATATTTGTTTTAGCAATTTTAAACCCTTCTCATGTTTTGAATCCACTGCGTATTACATATCACATTGGTCGCTACTGACAAATACGTCGAATTGTCACTGAGGACGTCATTGAAGTTATTTTTGTTTTGGCGAACATCCTCGTTGAAGATTTTAAGGTTTGAAAGATTCATTAAGTGATATAAAGATTCCACAACTTATAGCTTAGCAACTACTAGGGTTAGAAAGTTGGTTGAGGAGCAGTCGAAAATATAACGGCCAAACATTTTAACGAGAAACAAATATCACAATTTGAATGTATGCTGCTGAAGTGTCATTGTAACATATACTCAAAGTAACCCAGCCGTATTCCGCTTCACTTGTTATGTTCCATAAGAACCATTTCATTAGCAACACTGAAAATAACATAACTAAACCATAAAAAAGTTAAGGTTATGTCATAGCTTAACTGCAATTCATGTTTAACACTATCGCCTGTATGGTACCCATTACCCTGTACCACAAAGTACATGGATGCCACAGAGAATAATTTACTGAACTGATTTTCCCCGTCCAATAGAATATGTTATGCTAAAAGTTTTACTAAAGTCGATGAAGAGGGATAGAAACAACATCGTGGTTTGAGAGAAATCAACATGATGATTGCTTGGCTACGTTGATACGTGGTCTGACCTTCCAAGGTAACTGTTGATCTAGAACAAACCTTTTAAGAAAATTCAATAAAAACAATGAGAAAGGCCCTCGAGAACGTGGACGCAAATGGCGTTAAGGGACTATAAAAATAACTAATCCCTACTGGTAAAGATGATGTTTATCAATTATCAAATCCCTTTTGCAGGTGTGAACGAAAATCGGTTTTCGATCTTAAATTGTTCCGTTGTCAATTGTACCATAATGACTTGAGTAGCTGTTGATCAGTTAGTAGGGCCTTTAGTTCTAATGGGTAAGAAGCAATACCAGCGCTGTTTCTATAACTACGGTTTCCAGTTTTCTACAGCCGCAACATTTAAGTAATCAAATGGTGCCTTGAATTTAGTCCCTGGCTGACCACTTCCCACATATTTCACGTACCGTATCATGTATCAGCTTTGGATGCTCCAGTTTATAGTCATTCTATGGGATAAAGAGACACCCAAATGCTGTCAAATAATTTATTTATTTAATATTAAGCCAAGAAATAACAAGAAGTTGGTGTGTTTTATACATTATTTGATGCGCTGAGCATCCAAAATGGTACATACTAATAATCTCCTACCCCCATTAGCAAGGCGTTATCATCAAGGACTCCAAATTGCTAGGGCCAGAATGCAAGTTCGATCAACCAATGTTTCCCACAGTTTCCCTGTGATTCACAAAGCAAAATCCTGAATGGCACCAAATGAAAGACCCTAATGTAATGATATAAAACGTAATGGCATGGTATGACATGACAAGAGACGTAATGATATGAGAAATACAGGACATTATTGGTGCACAAATGCAGAAATATATCACGGCATGGACAATTAAACTCCCTCCTCAGTATCTACCAGAAATAAACTGATCGTGACACGTATACGAATATTATCTAAGTTCATGAAGCAGAGCAGCTAGTCGACATCATGCACAACTACATCGGATAATAACTAATTAAACACATATTGAAAAAGAGAAATAATCCACAAGGGGAGACCAGCCATTTAACTCACAGCTATAATAAATTATTACACAAGCTAACTTGCGCACGCTACCCTTTAGTAAGCAACAATACACCAACACTCAAAGATTAAAAAGACGATATATCTACCGAACATCTGCTGAAAGACTTTACTCCATCTAATATCGAAATCTGGTAGACAGACGAAACACGGAATCTTCCCTACTACAACGTAGCATCAGACATATGCTGCCATATGGTCCCGGTGGATCAAGGGTTAGAGCGCTTATCTCTGGAGTTTGGGGTAGACAGTTCAAATCCTGCTCCTGCCACGTAGGTTTTCTATGGGACAAAGACAATGTAGGTGGGGTTTCAAGGGGTTCTCTAGTTTTATTTCGCTCTCATCGTCCCACCAATCACCCCACAACCATACACTATTCTTGTGCTGAATTCGCCTAAAGATCTCACTCTTACACTACTGCTAACGGAGCTGAAATTGCATCGTGGCAGTAGCAAAGGTTCGCCATTCAATGCCATCCTGGGTAACACCAAGTCTTTTTTGATCAGGAACACCTACTTCTCGAGGTTCCTTTTAATATCTTCTTCCCAAAGTTCTCTATCAATCTGGCTTTCCAACCACGTTATAATATATTATTCGTTATTCTTTCTAACGACCTGCATGACCGGCACATTATATTCAACTGAGTTCAATTTCGATTGTGATCGATATTATCTTTCTCTTGTGATTTCTTATTCAAATGCTACAGAATAGCGATGAATGTAAGCATCTTGTTTTGATACCAAGTGAAACAAGTAAACACATTAAGAGTAAGCTTTTGAACTGCACTTATCTTACTAGATAGCGTACGAGCTTTTATAACGGATAGTATGTACTTTGTCTTCAGAAAGATGTTTGGTGCAAAGCCTATTGCTACAAACGCAACTCCTCAAAATGGGACTCCACGGAACATCTCGTTGTCAACCCAACCGATTTCAATTAAGTGTATTAAGTTGCTATAAAGAATTATGGGGACACATGTTTCTCAAGAAAAAAATCAGGATGAGGCACATAAATCTTCAGGTGATGTTGACATCGATTTCTGGGAAACCTGGAGAAACCAGTGCAAATAGATAAAGTGGTAGAAGAGAGAACAAAAGAAACATCTAATTAAGCTTTTTCCTGATTATATTTTCTCACGTAAGCTTTTCATTTGCCTAGCCTGCATTATTGTGTTAAGAAAGGATTATTTTCTTAGGAAACATGCCAGTTTGTCAAAGGTAAAGTTTTAGTACACGCTGTACCTAACCCATTCTGTTTTTTCCTGAAGATTGTGCCACAGTAGTTTTGCAGAAAACCTACTTCGATGATCGTCCACAAATTCGTGTTCTCTAATACCGCACAAGGCAGATATTCCTGTAAATATGAATATAAATGCACATGGATATTCATCCACGCCAATAGTTATTCAAATTCGGCAACTTCAAAGGACATACTAGTTTCGTAGAGTGTGTGTATTTGTGGTCTTATATACTAAGACAAACAAATATTGTTTTTGTCGACCGACCGTGGTTCAAAATACGGGAATTTCTGGGATCGATCCCGGCACCCGACCATTCTGACTTTGGTGGTCTTATATACTGAGACAAACAAATATTGTTTTTGCCGACCGACCATGGTTCAACATTCGGGAATGTCTAGGATCGATCCCGGCGCCCGACCATTCTGACTGATGTTTTCCGGTGTTTTTGCTAAGTCACACCTGGGAAATACTTGGGTGGTACCTGCAAAATAAGTTCTGACCGTCTACTTTCCAACAATCCCCCCCCCCCACCTTATCTTGGTCTGAACCTCAAATAGCTATAGTACTTAAAATAAATCCAAAACTAATATTATCTATTGAGTATAAAATGTACTGGAAAAGAGAGAGTTACTTGCAACACACCTTGGCTTTTCCTTTTCGTCCAGTATTTATTTATGCAACATTTTTATCCAAGTGCTCGCTGAGTGCTTTCAGTAATTATAAAGAATAACACGTATATATTAACAGCAGATTGTGCTTTTATTCCGTAAAATATAGGCATCAGTTCTCGAATCGAAAGCTATATTTTGAGTTTGCGTAGTTATACTGGTGTACAAGAAATGTTCATAACGTTACCAAAGAGTTCACAAATTAAGAATAACTCACTGAAATGTTTCCGGGCCAATACGTAAGGACTTTCTTCAGTCGTTTCCAATAGGCACAGACATGGAATTTAGACAGGTTAAAAACATAGCAGTCTGGAACCTTATGCGTGAGTGTATAATAAAGGCAGCTCATAGTAAAATATGCTTATATCTGCTGCCTGGTGAAATGTGCTAGTTGTAACAGAAAATAAACGGTTCTAAAGGTTAACCACTATGTAATAAATTAAAACTATTGAAACCTTCTAACAAAATAATGGTCAATGTTAAGCTGTGTTAAATACAACTGCTCAAATACTTTCTTGAACTTATTAATGATGAGGTGGTAACTACGCAGGTTTTGTTCTTCATTTTGTACTGGTTTTGTTAATTTAAGTTTACAGAATTTGTATTCAGCTTTTTGATATCATTTTAATTTTAAAATAATAATTTAGTTTACCTAACAGGAGAACGAAGTATATGTCTTCGTTAATCTCATTACGATTATACAAATGTTAACTGCACGCAAATATAAGTTAATATATATTGCATCTCTAAATATTGTGCAGAGTGATGGCGAATATATTGTTTACTAACTGTTGGTTACCGATACATTGTGCTTTGAAACTTACTATTCAGCCTGTAAATTGTAAGTTTCGAACGAAGATAATTCCCTGACTTGCAAGGTGTACGGTGAAATTAATTTTTGGGTTGGTTGTAATTTACTAGGTATGATCGAAAATAATATACAATTTTATTGTTTAATGAGTAACGTGCTACCTGTGATCACGTTTTCTCGTTGTGTGATAGATTGATACTAGTACGTCATGCATACGATAGATGGAAGGTGAGTTTCGATAGTACGCCGATAGTGTGCTGTCAAATATAGTAGCGATGGAACGATGTTATCACGGGCAACGACGAACTGCAGATATCAGCTGCGGCATGGGGTCAAGCAGCTTCAAAACAGGGTGTTCACATATTGTGTTTCAAGTGACCTCGCACAAGCACAGAATAACTAAAATGTTGATAACTCTCTGTTACTATTGGACCCACTGGATTTACCGTTTTGGTGTACCGACCACATTCACTGACCCTTGCTCTGTCTAATTAAGCTTAATTAGGTATGGGAAATCCTCTACGAGGTTACAAAGCTACTAACAGTCATGAACTGTAGGCAATGGTCCATAAGTGTCGGCGTACTACGAAGAAGAATTGTTCCTCAAAATCCTTGTGTAGTCGCCAGAAGACGGCAACGTGCATTTATGTTTGTTCAGAGCATATCGAGAGATCTCATATGTAGTGAACAATATGGCGTAATAAATACGATAAAAAATCCTACCCTTGAAAATCATTTCGAATGTCTGTAGGTATTTTTTTAGAAGAAGCTGCGAACCAGCTTTGTATAAATTTTACGTATCAATTACATATCTATAATAACTGATTTATTATGATGTTCTATGATCGAAAGATCCGTTACAATGTATTCCATCGCCAGATGTCATGGCTACCACTCATTGCTAAAATTTGAATTTGACTATTGAATCATATAAAAACTGATAAATGTTATTATATAAACAGAAGCGGAGTATTGTAATCATAATTTCGTGTGTTCCAAACGACGCTCGAACTATGATACATAGAAATTATTACATTCAAGCTGTAAACGGATGAATAATGATCGATATAAATATACAGATGCTTATCCAAAGAATGGAAACACCTGTAGTTGGCAACACGTCAGATGTATGGGTTGGCAGTGGTGTCGTGGCGACCGCAGCGCCGGACTGCTGGTGGTGGTGTGTTAGGTCGGTCTCCATACTACGTCAGACGTCGTGGAACAGGAGTGTGCAGTGGCTGCAGCAGACGGAGGTAGTGTAAAATGGGAGACATCTAAGAGTTTCAAACGCATCACTGCCAACGATTATGTCGCAATTTTAGGAGACCACTTGCATCCTATGGTCCGGATGTTGTTCCCGGACAATGACGCCATATTCCAGGATGATAATGCACCCATTCACACAGCTGGAGTTGTTGCAGCGTGGTTTGAGGAACATCGGGATGAAGTTCAACACCTCCCCTGGCCCGCCCAATCCCCAGATCTCAACATAATTGAACATCTGTGGTCCATCTTGGAAACACGACTCCGGCGGCGATTTCCACCTCCATCCTCTCTCACAGAACTGGCCGATGCCCTGCACGAGGAATGGTGTAATATTCCACTTGCTACCATTCACGACCTCTATGCCTCCATCCCACGTCGCATCAAGGCTGTTCTGAAGACGAAAGGTGGCCCGACACCATATTAATCTTTTAAGTTGCACTTTCGTTCGGGTGTTTCCATTATTCTGATAAGCATCTGTATCTACCATGTGTGTTGAAACGATCTTAATAACATTCACATAGAGAACGACCACAGTTTGTTATTCAACTTCAACAGAACTGAAAGGATATGTTTAATGTTGTATCTGTGCTTGCAAAAGAGTTAGTGAATACGCATCATTCAGAGTGACTACTACTCATAACGTCCCACTAAGAAAGACGTAGTAGATGTGATTTGGACAGCAGTATCTACATGTAAACTGAACAGTTCAAGCAGAACATCAGCTTCCAATACAACACTAACACACCGAAATGGAAGTATTTTCACATTGCAATTAGTTCTAATAACATTGCTTTCATATTTATATCTTTCTTTGTTATTTACTTAGCACTATAACTTCTATTTTATGATGAAAAATGTCTTAGGTTTGTAGTAGATTCCTGAGATGGAATTCTAATGTCGAGATACTTTCAAGTTCTGAAGTGATATTGCTTGACTCTGCCTCTCTTCTGTCTGAGAAGATATTGGTTATATAAAGATAGAATATCAATATACAACATCAAAGTTATGTCGTTCAACGCAGTTAAATGCTCTTGAAACTCAAAACACTTTGAAGTTACTAATCCCTTTACAAATACGCAATTGCATTTTTTTCCCCTTAAAAGTGAACTCTTAAATTTAAACATTTTAAAGATATCAGTTCCGGAGACTTACTGGAAGAGCTACCCGAAAGTAACTCACAAATAATCAATACCGTTGTAAGAAATCTTTGGTGTTCATATGTACGTGACATCCTAAAATCAAAAGTGTTTTCAAAATACTAAATTTCCATTATATATACTTGAATAATGTACAAGGTATTGATAGTTTCAGTTTCTTTATTTTCTCGCTACATAGAATTTTATGGTTATTTAATTTTACCTATTTTCTCTTGACGAATAAATATACACGGTAACACAAAAATTGCCGTTTTAGAACAGTGATTAACACAGATCAATACAGTGAACGGAACGTACCATTAGGTTCAGAAGTAATGTCCATCAGCACCTAAAACGTTTTGCCAACGTTCCTACAGCTGCACAGTACCCTGTTGATAAATGTCGGCGGTCTTCGAGGCAAAGAAGTTCGTGAGTGCGTTCCACAGGTTTCTCTCGTTGGCGAAGGATCTTCCACGAAGGTGGTTGTCGACGGAATAAAACAGGAGGTAATCTGTTTAGGCAAGGTTTTGTGAATATGGTGCATTGCACAGAGTCTCTATGCCAAGTTACTAAAGGGTCTCCTGGGTCCTCTTTGCCACATGTGGCTTAGCATTATCGTTCAGGAACAGCACACCCTTGCGATTCACCAATGCCGGCTCCTTATGCTGCAATGCACGGTCTATCCTTTTCAACTGCTGTGAGTAGAGGTCAGCAGTGATGGTCTGACCAGGTGGAAGGAATTCGTAATGCACCACCTGGTGACAAGTCCATCATATAGAGACCGTAACTTTTCGTGGGTGCAGAGGTGGTCTTGAGGTATAAGGAGCAGTATCGCGTGGCGACAACCATTGTCTGGTACGCTTGTGATTGTCATAGAAGACCCGCTTTTCATCACCAGTGAGAAAGTGATCAAATATGGTGCCGAGTGAGCAGGGACAAACAAGTTGTCACTCGGTGTTGCTTGTTGACTGTCGACAATGTGTGGGGTACCCATTTGCTTAACCTGTATGACTTCCCTATCCCATGCAGGTGCAGTCTGACTTTATTAGCAGAAACTGGGGACCTTTCTGCAAGTTCGACACACAATAGATGACTGCCCCCCTCGATGGCTGCTTTCAGGGCCTCGTCATCCAACACATGTGGTCGTCCCCTGTGAAGTTCATCAGCAAGCCTCACATCTCTGGAACCAAAGCCTGGCAATCATTCACCTGCATTCTCACCAAATGATTGGCATATGCAGCGACTTGATGATGAAGATGATAGGTCCACTTTAAAGTCACACAGTAAACATACGCGAACAAGCTGCTTCGATGCCTCCATTTCTCTTTTACACTAGAAGAGCAACGACTGATGTTTGAGCACTGTGCCTGTATTACTGAAGATCGTTGGTCAGACTAACTTGCGATCGCTTAGTAGGCACGTGCATAATTTCGTTTCCTCTCTTTGAGCGCATGATTAATGGAACATAGAAAACGTATTTTGTTTTTGGTTACCTTGTAACTAAACCTCCTCAATTAACATATTGATAATATAAGAACGTCATGAAAATATCATAGGGATATGCAGTTTGATATTACATGGATTTCTCAGTGCACATATGACGGGCTTTATTCAATGAATCAGAATAACAGATTAACATCTTAGGAAAATGAACCTACTTGAATTTTTACTAACGTTGAAACTATAATCACGTTGACATTTTATACTGTATATTAACTGAAGTTAGTGAAGTATTTTCAGCAAATCGAAACAAAGCGCAAGTTTATACCAGCTTACTCTTCATAATGATATGGCATCTTTTCCATTTTTTTTTTAATTTTCTGAGAATAAAGAATAACATTTTGGTTAGCTTGATGCTGAGTGTTTAGCCTTAAAGGGCATATCATTTATTGCTTATAGGATACGATATAATTGCCTTTTGGGTCTTATATAGCGTGGCCTATTTTTCGGTGTTCTGATCGGTTGTTTTTGTATGAGCATGGATGATCATTCTGTTCTTCATGTGATGCACCAGTTGTGTGCATAGTGAGGTATGTGTTATAATATATTTTTGTATCAGAAATTCGTTACAATTTTCTATATTTAAAATCGAAATGAAAGCAGTTGTGAGGTTCCGGATTTGTATGTTTGATATTTGAATCATTAAATATATGTAAATAAAGGATTACAATGCCATCTTGTTTTGGAAATCGTTTTTCCGTATTGTTTTTGACTGCTACTTCAAGGTCTCGATGCTAATCAAGTGTCCAAAGTTCATACATTAAATGACTGCGAAACATTTACTCGAGTGCCATATCTGTCATTAGATTACATAAAAAAAATATTTATAAATGGAAAGGGAGGTAAGGCAAGGAGATTCAATTTTTCAATAACTGTTTTCTGCTAACCTGGAGCAAATGTTATAAAATTTAAACTTGGATGATTTTGGAGTAAAAATTAATGGTGAATATGTTTATCACCTACGATACGCTAATGATATAGTCGTTTGTTTAAAGTGAATAATAATAGAAAAACAGAATGAAAGAAATGAGTAACGAAATTTAGAAAATAGTAATTAAAATAAATTTAAGTAAAACAAAAGTAATATACAATCAACATGCCACAAAGATGGAAATAAAGCTTAACGGAGAAACAATAAGCTTAGTTTATGAGTATGTTTACCTAGGACAGCTCAAATCATCGAATGTCAAGCTGACTGATGAATTAAATAGAAGATGTAAATTGGCATGGAGTTCGCTTTGAAGACTATACTTTGTTTCCAAAAGAAAACTTCCAATTTGTCTCAAGCGTAAAGTTTATAATCAACACACCTTACCTGAGATGATGTATTGCTGTAAAACATGATCATTGAATGCGCAAAACGACTCAAATATTAAGACTCACACAAAACAATGGGTAGTTGCAAGCTGGAAATAACTAAGAGGGAAGACAAATAAATAGCTTCGCGCACAAACAAACGTAAGGAATGTAATCTTGATTACGAGGAAGATGAAGTGGATTTCATATAGATGTAAGATGGTAGACAAATATACTACATTGTATTCCTAGAGAACAGCAATGACCGAGACGACGTCCAAATGCAAGATGGATAGACGAAATTAGGCGTTTTTCAGGAGCTACATGGATGATGCTAGCAGAAAAACGATACACGTGGAAAGAAAATGAAGATGCCGTAAACCAGCAGTGGATAGATAACTGCTAAATATGATAATGATGATATATGTATATACATATCGAGCTACCACAGAAAGGCCTTCTGTGTGTGGCTGCAAGCAAGCGGCGGTAATTATGTTCTGAGAGGCAGAGGATTAAGAAGAAAAGTTCCAAAATGATAAAATAGTAATTTAGAAGAATACTTCTAATAACAAAAAAAAGTAATAGAGCCATGAAAATATAAAATTCCAGCGCTGGCGCTGGTGGTTCAGAATAATGCGTACGTTATTACCTTGCAGTTCGTAAATGATTGTTCTACTTAATAACCTTCCATTGTTACTTGGCAATAAAGCTTCCCGGTTTATACTTTCAAAAAATATTTTAAATACTTCCTTTCCTTTAGTGTAAAATAGAAACATATTGGAGCTCGTATATACATTATAGTACATCTAGTGCTTTAGTCTTATTACTGCTATAGTCCTGGCATATTCATTTACTACTCTGAAACGCAGATATTACGGGAAAACCAACGTTATCAGCAAGCCTGCATTTTGCAGAAAATCTAAAGTGTTCAGACAATTTTGCAAAATGCCGCAAAATAGTGATGGACATTCTTCTGCCAAATTCTTAATTATAAAAGGTTCACTCGTCTGCACAAAATCGTGTCCTATATACCAATTCATATCTATCCTTTTCATGTGTAAATGTATATTAATGGTAAATGTATTCTAACTTGTTTCCTTAAGGTGATTCAATTTTGGTAAAGATTATTGGTTAGTATAAATGTTTTTTTCTGAAAAAAAAATAGAAGTTAATTGTTGAGAAAAGGGAAATGTTAACACCTTGCATAGTGCATCTAGTGATATTTACTCTTTGATATTTACTGATAGATGTCGACGCCTACATTTTGCTTCTAGACACTCAAACGAAGTACATTGTCAATAATTATGTCGACATTTCCTTTGACTTGTAAAACTTATAACGTTTTTATAGGCCAATAATATTCAGTGTATTGTATGTTTAATAATATATTCATCAATATAAACCTTTCTTTTGGTTCTCATAGACTTTCTAGCAAGGGTTAAGAATACAGTACCTACAAATGAAAATACCGTCATAGCTAATTCTTTGCATCCACACAAGGAAAACTAACTAAATCCCTTGTATTAAACATTTTAGGTCCACTAAAACTTCGTTTGTCCTAACCTCGTTTATATAGAACTACGATTTATCT